>OVAN01000812.1:0-49493 GCA_900406275.1 Anastatica hierochuntica | reverse complement strand
AAGCAGGAATAGCCTCAAACGCAAGAATCTACAAGACAACACAACACAATTATTAAGTTAATACAAGCTTTATCGAATCTGCCATATAATTCCAGCAAAATTTTCTAAGTATTACCAAGTATGACATATAATTNACACAATTCAGTTCAATATTTTCTAAGTATTACCAAGTATGACAATAATTTCACAATTCTAAAATGCAAAGACAGTGATTAATAGTTACCTCCAAAGGTACACTGAAACTAGAAAATACCCAGTTTTGTGCATCTCCTCCACACCGATCCATCAAATGATTAATATCACTTAGAGTGTACTCAAACGACAATCATCCCTNTCTCTCCGGTCTTCTTATTCCCTTTGATGATGCTTGCCAAGAAATACAATACGGACATCCTCAAACGATCATCTCGTGGCTTCGTCCTCATCGTCTCCATCTTCTTCTCCAACACTTCATATGAAATTGTCGACCCAATAGGAAAATGCTTTTCAACGAAGGACGTGCCGCCTTTCCTTTCATAACCGAGTGGCAACTCATGGCAGTCAAATCCGGAGAGCAAGGCATGTTCTCTAATAGAATATCGGATCGGAACGCCGTTTACAATAAACCAAAGTTCCTTCTTCTTCTCTGTAATAATCGTCCTAAGAAGAAGCATCCACATCCCCATCCATTTGTGGCTGCTCTTTTTATCCATATGGAAAATGTGCTTGAATTGCGGATGCTCGTTAAGCCACTGCATCTCCCCCGGTTTGTAAAGAACCTTCTCTATCGTCTGCACCATCTTTGTAATGTTGCACTTTCCCAACAGTTTAACCGTCTTCGTATATTAGCTTCTTCTGATATACATGTCTTTCGGTTCAGGCGCCTCCGCTTCTCCATCTGATTCAACCTCCAGTTGTTGCGGTTGTTGCTGCAGTAAGATCTGCTAAAGAAAGTTTCACTAAAACTTACCAAGTATTACTTTTTTATTACACAATATCAACGAAAAAAGTTGTGCCTAATCTTACTTAGTATTTAAGGTTTTAAGACTTACCCCTTCTTCGGTGTCACCTTCGTCAGCTTCCGGTTCAGAATCTGTTCCCGTTTTTCGTTTCTTCGGAATCCGAGTTCCCTTCCCCTATCGATTCCGACTTCTCTTCCTCCTCTTCGATCTCTTTCCCTTTCTCTACTGTGAGTTTTAAGTTCTTTGTTTTAACCATCTTCACAACCTTCAAAATTGAAAACCCAAAACCAAAAAGTTAGTCTCTATAGTTGAAACCCCAATTCCGAAAGTGAATCCTCAAAATCAAACCCTACATTTGAATGTGAAGCTTCGAAATCAAAGAAAACAACTCTAAATCGAGATTATACTTACTCAAATTATGCAAACCACTCCAAGTTTTACTCTTCTTCTTCGACTTTGAACACAAGCAAACCCATCCCACTTCTTCTTTGGTTTCGTCGTTGTGCGTTTCAGAAAGAAAAAGAAAATGTTTTTTTTAATTAGATTGTATAATATAATAGGGTATCCATCGGATCTGGGTTTGGGTATGGAGTATCCATTTAACCCTGGTAAGATATGTAAATATTCAACTCTGCCCTTCTTTTTTTGTCATTTTACAATTATTTCGATTTCTTTTTTTTAATTCAGTTATTTCTATTAATTTGGAGAGTATTTTGGATCAAAGATTTAGAAGGAAGAGTATTTGAGGAGTTGTTCCCATCCATCATCGCCCAGCATAGCTGGGGGGAAGCTCTATCCCAAAGGCTCACCGGAGCGTGCGCCTTGCTGTGAAGCTAGCCTGAGCCTGAAGCGCGCCTACGTGGAAAAAATGTAAATTTCTATAAATTCTATTAAGAGTTTTTCCGTGAATGAACCCTAGACTGTTTGTTTATGTTTCCTTTTTGTGTTTTCAATACCAATTTCACAATAATCAATGTCAGCTAGAGAAAAAGTTTTTGCCAACCAACTCTTTAACTCAGCAAGCACGTTTCTACCTCTTCAGTCTCACTTTTCTCCTATAAATATTTGCTATTCTAACGGTTATGTTCATTAGAAAGACAAAAATTCATATTCACTCTTCCAAGTCTCTCTCTTTGTTCTCTTTTAAGTCTCTGCTATCTTTTGAGTCTCTATTCATCATCATCAATTCAGCATGGCTGAATAAAACTCTACAAGACCACTTGATCCATCCAGAAATATTCTACTCATGATCCTTCAAAATAAGTTTAAGTTTTGTAGCAAAATAACAAATGGTTGAGTTCAGCGCGTCAATCAGTATCTAGTTGGAGGTTTTGGAATGTTCTAGTCTGTCTTAATGTTCCAGATGTCGTGAAGAAAGAAGTTAAAGATTTTATATTTTACTCATGGTGCGGAAACAAGTCCCTGAATATGATGATTATGACTATGAAGAAGGTGTAATTGAATTTCAGCCTAACCAATAGACAGATTCGTTGCTCTACCACCTCCTGATATCTTGAAAGGAAGAAAAGATAGGAAGTAAAATATATTTGGGGTGATTGATAAGGAGCTTAGAGACAGAGCATGTAGTGCTATTGCTAGATGGTTCTATGATGCAGACTTCCGTTCAAAGCAGTTACTTTCGATAGTTTTAAAGGGGCGCTCGAGTTAGTTACTCAATATGGTCACGTGCTTCGGCCACCAAAAACATATGAACTGTGAGTTTTTCTGCTGAAAAATAAGTCGCATAAACTAAAAAAATGTTGGTGGAGCATGAGACATAATGGGCAAAGAAAGGCGGTTCAGTCCTCTCTGATGGGTGGCGTGACTCTATTATACAAAAAGACATCATTAACTTCCTTGTTACCTCGCCAAAAGGATCAGCTTTCATCAAATTCGTTGATGTTTTAGAGGTTGTCGAAGAAACTAATCTGCTTTATAATATGCTTGCTCGTATGGTAGAAGAAGTTGGTAAATCTAATGTTGTCAAAGTGGCAACTGACAATGCTTCAAACCACAAGAAAGCTGGTACGTTTTCTTTAAATTTGATGAGATTATGATTTTTAGATTGTGAGTTAGTATTTGTGTAGTTCTTACTTAATCTAATTCGACTCTTTTTTTTTGTTTATATGATCACAAGGGAGCTCCTTATGGCTAAAAGAACACATTTATATTGGTTTCCTTGTGCAGCACACTGCATAGAGTTAATGTTGGAAGATATAGGACAACTCTCTCAGGTGAAAACTGCGATAAAAAGTTGTATCTTCATGAATAGGTATATTTATAGCCACACTTTTCTTGTGAATATGATGATGAGATTCACGGCACAGAGAAATTTTCATAGACCAACAGATACACGCTTTGCAACATCTTTCATTACTATTGCGCAGTATTACAAGCATAAGATAAAATACCAGTTATGGGGTACATTTATGAGACATTGGATAGAGCTAAAGAGGCCATTGCAAAGACTTTCAATAACAGAGAAGAAAGATTACAAAGATGCATTCAAAATCATTGATAGGCGATGAGATTGTCAACTCCATCCGCCTTTGCATGCTGCTGGATACTTTTTGAATCCATAATTTGAGTATAGTCCATATGTTGATGTGAATAGTCAAGAAGTTGTGACAGATTTATACAACACCAGTGGAAGATTGGTTCCTGATCTCGAGACTCAAGATAAGTTACTTGAAGAGTTGGATGACTATAAAAATGCTGTTGGAATCTTTTGGTAATCCAATGGCAATAAGACGAAAGGACAAAACAGTCACCAGAAAATGCCACTAACTCAAAATTTTGGTTTAAAGCAGATGAAAGTTAATCATTTCTTGATTATAGCTTTCCCTTTAAAAAGTGTAAACGTAGATATCAGTATTGAAGGATTACTATTAACCAAGAACACCAAAAGTTGACGAAAACACCAAGAAAAAATATATCCATTGTCTTGCAAATAGATTCGATGTAACAAAAGGATAACAAAATCTCTTCCAAGAACACAAAAAGGGATTTCAACAAAAGAGGTGCTCAAGCAGCAAATGATTTCTTTGATTTGGCTGCCAACTAAGTTTCTGGCTCTTTCTTCACAGGCTCTTCCTTCTCTGATAAAATCAACTCGATGTGAAACGGGTTGGACATGTAGGCTGCAACCAAATAAAAGAGACCCTATCAGTCATGCAAGAGTATAAGGTTTCACCATGGACGAAAATAGAGAAAATCTCAAACTTACGATTGATTCTTCCATGAGCACGGTAAGTCCTTCTCCTTTGTTTTGCAGCCTGGTTTACTTGGATGTGTGATATGAAGAGTGCATCAACATCCAAACCTTTCACCTGAAATTTTCAAAAGAGCAGTATCAGCAAACGGGGCAGAGACAATAAAGGGATTTCATACATCAAGTGAAAAAAAAAATTATCACCTCAGCATTACTCTCGGCATTCTTGAGCAAATCAAGAACGAATTGAGCAGATTTAGCGGGCCAACGTCCTTGACCATTGGAATGCCTGTTCTTAGCTTGAGCAGTTCTCCCAACACCCCTACAGAAATGAGTGAAAGGAATAGCTTGCTTGTGTGCTATCACAGCTTCAAGGTACCTCTTCGCCTTGATCAATGGTAGCTTCCTGATGGCATGCGCTGTTTCACGCGTGTTCTGTTTTTAGAGATAAGAATATAGAAAACAGAACACCATAAGAGCCAATCAACAACAACAAAAACAAAGACCAAAACTTAGAAAGTGGCATCATTTACTAGACTAAATTCATCTACATAAGATTCACCCAAGAACAATGTCTCTAACATAACCGTACAAATTAAAAATGATAAACCGATAATCAATGTACCATCATGTACTAAATCTTATAGTTATGAGATATATAAAACATAGATTCACACAATCACGATGACCAATTCGATTTCCCTGAAGTTTACGTGAGATCTGTAAATTGCAACAGAACTCTGCTTTTTCTCAATCAGGTTTTAAAAAGCGAAACTACCATTTCCTTAATCACTAGTCTAACTACATCGAATCAAAATAGACAAAAATGAGAATGTTTTACGAGCTATATTACCTTGAAGTGAACCCTGAGATCGGATCCTCTAGCCTTGCAAGCTGTAAAGACAAAAAAAAATTTAAACAAATTACACAAAATCGAACGCAAAGAGTTGAAAAAAATGGTGCTGAGAATGTGTTTGTAAGGGAGTTTACACTTGGTCTGACTATCGGGTTCTTGCGAGTATTTAACCTGTAGGAAAAGAGAAATGCAGAGTCAGAAACTTTGAGACGATGATGCGAGAGAAGCTTAAGAAATTACCATGGCGGCTGCTAAACAGAAGAATTGGCTGCAGAAGCGATGAGAAATGAGGATAGTGAAACGACTGCATAAACCCTAAAAATAGAGAAAACCTAATTTGATCTATCAAAGTGGGCCGAAATCTTACCTTCACGGGCTTTCTCAAAGACCCAAGACTTTATGAATGAGGTTATTCACTTATTCTTTTTTTTTTTATTTTCTTCTTGGTGAATTTGGTGTAACACTTTGGAGTAAAAAATTTGATAAAATAGTGGAGATGTTTACAAAAACATCCAAAAAAACATTTTAGGACAAAACAACAATTTCAATTTTTTGAGATTTTGGAAATTTAAATAACAGGGAACCATAGAGATTCCTTAGAATTACCCTTTCTTCTAAATCATTATATTATCTTATTAAAGTTGAATACAAAATTTTGAGATACAAATATCGAAGGAAAATTATTAGAAAAAGTGAAATTTGACGCTGCTTTTTTCTAAAGTAAACCTTACATATTATTTTCTTTCTTAAGTACTCGTCTTTCTCTCACACAAATTGTATGTTAATCTGGTATTTTTTTCATTAATTTCTAAGTTCCAATAAAATAATGTTGCATCTAATATATGTTTTTGAATGTAGACACGATATCAATTAGTCATAATTTTATTTTTTGAACTAATTTAGACTTTTGTTACTCCTCATATTACCCTGTTTATCAAACCTTTTCATCATCTTCATTATCCCATACTCCCATTCAATCACCAACAACCACAATTTTGTTATCGATTTATAACATCTTATAGTTGTGTCCACTTTATTATAAGAAAAATTTTAGAAAATATTTATATCCTCCTATTGTCCATCTATCTATTAATAATAACAATTCAAAACTTGTTTTGAATGATTGCGTCCTTTAAAAAATTGCAAATCATGTCATTTCGAAACGTTGCGAGTTGCATCCTTTCAAACAGTCGTGAATTGTGTCATTTCGATGAATTGCATTTTTCCATCAAAGATTGAATATTTTATGTTTCGTGATTTTCAAATCTATTTATATGTGTAACGGTGAAAACACTCTGTTGGGCCGACACTAACACTGAGAGATGAAAGCTAGGGGAGCGAATGGGATTCGGATAGAAGAAGATTATGTAAAGACTTACTCGAAATCTAATACCTCGAACGGTTGCGTTGTTTCAAAAAATTGTGAATTGTGTCTTTTCAAAAAGATGCGAGTTGTGTCTTTTTTATGAATTGTGTCTTTCTAACAAAGGTTATATCTTTATGTTTTGTGACTTTTCAAATTCATCTAATAATAATAACAATCCTAGAAAATGCCACCAACGGTTATATCTTTTCAATTTTTTGCATCTTTTTGTTTAATACTTATTTTACCAACAATTGCAATTTTTAATGAACATTTGCAACTCCACATTAAATATTACAACACTTGGTGAACTATTGTAACAATTCTTTTCACAATCTTTGGTTCTTATATAAGGACATTGCGAACATTTACAAAACATTCACACAGAAGTGAGAAACTCACTACATCATAAATTGTTTTTTTTTAAAAGAATATACATATTAGAAAAAATAAAACTCTATTTGTATCTATTTTTTAACACTAACAATCCTAAAAAATGCTCTAACGGTTGCAAGCGTTCAATGATTGTGTCTTTTAGTATTATTACATATCTTTTAAGTTTATAACCGCTCAATTGTTCAACGATTTCATCCTTTAACACTCATATATTTTCAACTCTATTTATTACAATAGAGAGTAACATTTTTTATTAACAAAATTAATCTTATCTTCCATCTTGGTGCTAGACTGCTATGAATAGATGTGATGACTTTGTACACATTACACTTTTATGATGACTTTGTGAATAATAACCATGTGACACATGTGATTTTCGGAGAAATAATGTTTTTCCCAAAATTTTAATATGGTCACGTAGAATTTGTTCTCAAATGATCTAAAATCATGTGTATAACCAATAATTCGTTGCTTAAGGTTATATATAACCGATTATAATGAATATTGTCAAAAGTACAACTCTTTGACAGGAAGTATAACTCAGAGTTAGGGGATAACTTAGACAAGAAAAAGGCTGCACCACGTGTGTTTTTTTCATTAAAAAGGTTGTGCATGTTTGTCACGTGCTTATAAAAGGCTGCACATGTATTTCTTTTGACTCCCAAAAAACAAAAAATTTCGGTTTCCCCCCAAAAACAAAAAAAATCAGATTTCCCCCACAATAATAACCCCAAATTTATTGATTTCCCTCATTCAACACAAAAAAACCTAAAAAAACAAAGAGGCTCACGACGGAGGTGGCGACGAATCCGACGAAGAATTCGAAAACCATCTACGATTCTTAATCTCTGGTGAGTCCCTAGCTATTTTGATCATTTCCTAGCTATTTCAGTCTATTTTGATGTTCTCCCTCATCACGATTTTCACGTCGTCGTTCATCAGCCAGTATAACTGTACAACTCACTTACGAGTTTTACCTTTAAAATCTCGAGTCACATTTCTCTGTAGGATAGGTTTCAAATGGTTGGGTAGGAAATTTCAGAGAAAGATCCGTACTACAAAGATATGAAGAGGGCAAAAAAGACTTGTGGTTGACTATGTGCTTTTGAGGAAATCTATGATCGACCATCATATTGTGTTTGTGGTGAAGGAATTAAATAGGAGATCGACGAGAAATGACAACACTTCTACGTTTGCAAAGTCTATAAGGATGATGGCTTCCACGTACATGTATGTGCTATCAACGCTTTCGCGGATGAGATTGACATGTTAGTGAGCGAGGTCCGCGAAATGCGCAAAGAGATTGTTGAGCTCAAGGGACTGGTGAAGGGTTCGGGGTCGGGTTCGGGTTTTCGTTAGATTTCTATTATGCTCTTATTTTCGTATGCTTGTTTGGTTCGGTTTGATGTTTGATGTTTGATGTTGTGTTTCTTGCTTGTTACCTGAGATCTTCCTTGTTGTAAAACAAACTCTTGTCCAACTCTTATGTCTAATTATCTATGTGATGTTTGTTAGTTTTCTGTTTAACAACCCACACAGTTTTACAAGGTTATCTAGAATTACACAAACCAACACAGTTTTACGTAATTATACCGAGTTATGCAACCAAAATCATCAATCGAAATCATCAACCTAAAACATAATCCGATAACATCATTCGAAAACCATAGTCTAACAAACACGAAAACATCAACCGAAATCATCATCCTAAAACAATCATCATTGTTTCAGTCGGATTTGCTTCAGTCTCAGAATCCTGTAATAAGAATGGATCAATCAAGTATTAAACAGTTACACCCTACTCGCACCTAGTTATCCAATGTTTAAACACTACACAGTTACACTCAAGTCGCACACAGTTATCCAATGTTTAAACACTTACCGTTTGCGTCTTCTCTGAATCAACACTTTCTGCCTCTGCCTCTTCTTCAAACCCCTCTTCTTCTTCCGGTGTTTCATTTTCTACCATTGCAACTTCTTCTTCCGAAGGATTGGACTCTTCTACTTCTCCTTCGCTTTTCACTGATGATGGTGATAATGAACGGTAACTAGCATTCTTAGTACGAGGCATTGTCGATTCAAACTCAGTTTAACCCTAATCAAACAAGAGTGTACCTCATATCAATCGCAAAATCGAGAGAGAAGAAGAAGAAAAAGAAGAAGAAGAAGAAGAAGAGAATTGTATCTAGTTACACAAATTTGAAACCATTTCTTCCCTCGACAATGCACGATAGATCCGACAAGGATCAAACGATCGAGAGAAATTGATTTTTTTTCTTTTTTTTTCTTTTCGATTTAGGGTTTTAAAATTAGAAGGATCCGATTTAGGAGGATCCATACTAATGGATTCGGGTTTTTTAGATCTAAATTCAAATTGGATCTCGTAAATATGTTAAGGTATGAAGGAGTTTGTAATCATTTACCTTTTTCGTTTTAATTTAATTAAAAACAAAATCTTTCTTAATAAAGAAACCATGGGACTCTTATTCAACTTTGGAGAGCATGTGAGCCTTTGATCCCATTGATCCTGTTGCAACAGAGAGAGAAAGATCCCGAAGAAGAAGAAGAAATGTACGGCAAAACCATATGCATAATCGTCTTCTTCATCTTCCTCATTGCTTCCTTCTCAATCTACATGGGTTCCGTCGATCCACGTCCTTACTTCTCTCAGCTTCAGTCTCATCCTTTTGTAGCCTCTCCGTGTAATTCCACCGGACGTCCTCTCCGCGTCTACATGTACGATCTTCCTCGAAAGTTTAATGTGGCGATGATGGATCCTCATAGCTCAGACGTCGAGCCTCTCACCGACAAGAATCTCCCTTCCTGGCAAACTTCTGGGATCAGCCGACAGCATAGCGTTGAGTATTGGCTCATGGCCTCGCTCCTCCACGGCGACAGCGACGGAGAGAAAGAGGCGTTTAGGGTTTTTGATCCGGAATTAGCTGATGCTTTCTACGTTCCTTTCTTTTCTTCGCTCAGCTTCAACACGCACGGCAAGAACATGACCGATCCAGATACAGAATTCGATCGGCGATTACAGGTGAAATTTGATGGAAATTTTCGAGATTTTGAATCATTTATTGGCGATTTATTGATGTTCTGTGGTCAAACTCGTTCAGAATTTCTACAACTTTTACTCTTATGAACGCTTCAGAATCGAATTAGAAACCAAAAACCATTCTTGTTGTAAGAGGTTTTCACAATTCAGTGAAAGTCGCTCTTCTTGATGGTTATTGGTTCTTAAGAACAGCAGATCTCTTTGTTAGTGCTTAAGGACTGTTCCTAAACTTCTACTGAAGCTTAAATGCTTTTGTTTCATATCGATTTCACTGGTCAGAATTGGATCCGGAAATTCTATGACTCGGTGCAGTTATTTACATGCTTTTCTTGTTGTGTTGTTGTTAGGTTGAGTTGCTGGAATATCTTGAGAATTCTAAGTATTGGCAACGTTCAGGAGGTAGAGACCATGTAATTCCGATGACGCATCCTAATGCTTTCCGATTTCTCAGGCAACAAGTGAACGCATCAATCCTCATTGTTGTGGATTTTGGGCGTTACCCCAGGGACATGGCACGTCTTAGTAAAGACGTGATTTCTCCATATGTACATGTTGTTGAGTCCTTCACAGAGGATGATGTTGATACTTCAGATCCCTTTGAGGCTCGCACTACACTTCTTTACTTCCGTGGGAATACAGTCAGGAAAGCTGAAGGTAAGATCCGTCGTCAGTTGGAAAAGTTACTAACTGGTAACTCCGATGTTCGCTTTGAGAAAAGTCTAGCAACAACACAAAATATCAAAGTGGTAAGCTCTTCTGAGTCTTCTCTATAATAATAATACTGCTTCTAATATCCAAATGTTACACTAGGATAAGGTTTCATATGGGTTAAATCCCGGTAGAGAGAGAGAGAGAGAGAGCGAGAGAGTTTTGTGCACAAAAGTTTGAGAAATCCTAAAACAACAAAACGCAGGAACTTGGCAAAAGTAGTCTTGTGCACAAAACTTTGAGATATTCAATTTCTAGAATAGACCAATGCGATAGAATTTCATCAACCATGACATATTTGTGAGTTAGATACTTCTTCATGTGTTGTTAGGTAATAGGCTTGGGTGACTTTCTGGGTTCTAGTTAACAAAACCTAAGGTTTCTGTCTTTGGTTATCCTATCAGTTAGTTTAGCTCTCATTTTGTAAGCTGAGTTAGAGAGTAATATCTGGTATTGAACCTATTACAATGATAGTAATTCTTCTCCTTTGGTGTTGTTGCTTCTTGCTTGTCATCAGTCTACTGAAGGAATGAGATCATCAAAATTCTGTCTGCATCCAGCAGGAGACACGCCATCTTCATGCCGCCTATTTGATGCGATTGTCAGCCACTGCATTCCGGTCATCATAAGCGACAAAATCGAGCTGCCTTTTGAAGATGAAATAGACTACTCAGAATTCTCACTCTTTATCTCTGTAAAAGAGGCGCTTGAACCAGGCTACATTCTGAACAACCTCCGCCAGTTTCCCAAGGAGAAATGGCTGAAAATGTGGGAAAATCTGAAGAAGGTATCTCATCACTTCGAGTTCCAAAACCCGCCCAAGAGAGAAGATGCAGTAAATATGTTGTGGAGACAGGTAAAACACAAGATCCCAAATGTGAAGCTGGATGTACATAGAAATCGGAGGTTGAAAATCCCTGATTGGTGGCTCTGAAGAGGATTGAACAATGAAAATTTTGTTCTCTGAGGTTAAGTCTTTTTCATTCTTTCTTGCCTCCAAAGGTGTACATTAGTTGATTCTTTTAGTACATTTACCTTTCATCATTTATCCTCATACCCTGAAGATATAGTCACATAAACTTGCTCTTATATATGTTGTTGTTTTGCGGTAAGAGTTCATATTGTTGTAAACTAATAATAGAAACAAGAGAAATCAAGCCACTTTTTCTCCTTTCTTCTTTGCGTTCCAGTTTTCTTTTGTTTATATTTGGAAACATGAACCTTCAGGTGCTTTCATGGGTTCTATGGTCATATTCATGTATGTATTGTTGTAAATCCACTAAAGATATATGTCACCACTATTTTGAGAAGCTGGCTAAGTCACTATACTAAAAAAGTGTATAGAGCAATGGATAGGTCCAATGTTGGTATATAAAATCTAAAAAAAAAGTGAAAATGTCATTTTGCATTCTGATAAAAGGCAATATGCGTCATTTAAATCTCTTATAAATAAGTGACAGTCGCCGAAGCTGAGAGTACCAGGCACGTTCTCTTCGCCAACCAACAAAAAAAAAAGCCGAATCTAGAGAGAGATATCTAAAAGGAGATGCGTGTTGTCAGAATTTCATGCGTCGGGACACGTCATTTTTCACCTCCCTCCTCCGCCGGCAGTTGTGCCGCCCTCTCCGACGTCTCTGACTCCTCCTCCTCCTCTTCCGCCGGTAAGTTTACTCTTTCGCCGTCTTACTCTGTTTAAATTCATCCACCACCCATACATTTTCCTTTCTATAAACTAGTCACGCCGAATCCACCAGAATCAGAAATCATCAGAATTCCAAATTTTGTTATATTTGGTTACTTTTGATTTATTTTCCTTATTCTTTTTTAATCTCATAATCATAAGATTAGATCCATCCAATGTGAAAAGAGTTATTTTCGTTTTAAGAAATGGAAAACAAATTTGAACTTTGTCCAAAACGATTCTCATCTAATCTTACTTTCTTATTGATGATCAATTTCAATTCCCAATTATTATTTTTTTAGTTCTCCATTTTTCAAAGTTTTAGTTGTGGATGCCAAGTTTGTGTTAGTCTCTTTAAAAAAAAGTGTTAATTTAACTGTCTTTTTCAGTGTTGTTTTATTCACTCAGAGCTGGTTACTGTAATATATATAGTACTTTCTCCGTCCCACAAAGATTGATTTTCTAAGTTTTGCACACAGATTAAGAACTAATAAATATTGTCTTTACCCAAAAATTTGCATTTAATAAACCATACAAATAACACTACAATTTGATTTATTTTTTTTGAAAGAACAAATATTAATGACAAAAAGTACATTAAAAAAATATAAAATCAATCTTTACGAGACAAGAAAAAAACTCAAAACATCAATCTTTTTGGGACGGAAAGAGTATAAAACAGAGGCTATCTACAGTATGTTTGACCGGCGACTTACGTGTCTACAATGAAATTATCAAATTCGTATTTTTATTTGATAGTATATGATACCAAATAGTATTATTATAATGATTCTTGGCACAATAATTAGGTGTCCGGGTAACAAGGAGCATCGGTTTCATTTCGTGTCTGATTATAAATCTAAGATTGGGGTCCACTTTTGTTTGTGGGTCCTTTAGTAAAATAATTCGTATCGGTTGTTCATAGGATTGCACCGGTTTTAGTTTAATCGGGCTGGTCTCTGAAAGATCCGTGAATGATTCAATCGGTCTCCCACGTGAGTCAACTTCAAGCAGTGGATCTAATGTTCCTACGTTAAAAAGTAAAAAATGTTAAAACACACTATTGGATTAACCCTTTTTTTTTAACATAACCAAAAAAATATTAGGTGTTTTTTGGGTTTGGTCCCCATATTTCTAAATCAGCCTCCAGAGCAAAATGTTGACAAGTTTATTACTATAAGCATGAGTAGAGCCTAGAGGCAAGTGGTACTCACTTTTCAAGTGTACTCATAATGTTTCTCTATGGAAATGTAGTTCAACTTATCTATTTTTAGGTAACTTGCAGCCATAATACAATATGAGTGTCTTTTTGCCATCACAATATGAGTGTCTAATCCTGATTAACCAGTCTAAAGTTAAATTTTAAAAAGTGCGCCTTGGGCGTGCCTAGGCGCAGATTGATCCAAAGATCTAAACCCAGAACAAATTTAAACCCATCTGATTTTTTTTCCTTTTCATATCCGAGCAAACTCTAACTAAAGCTGAGCAGAATAGGAAATCAACTGGTTTAGTTTTTTATTTTTGGTTAAAATCTTCTATATATATATATATATTTTTTTTGCTCAAGAAAGAACTTTATTAACTTCACATGGAAGTAATACCAGAGTGTAACATAAACTTCGCAATTGTATCTGCGCCATTATTTTGCGATCTAGGAAGGAAAGAAAAAATACATGTTTGAAAGCCAGACACAGCCGTTCGAATATCAGAGAGGACCGAGTAAAGGTCATTATGATACTCCCCTCGCTGTAAGAGGTGGACTAGGCTTTGAGAATCAGAGTAGATCTTGATCTCCTGTAAGTCCATTTCCTTGGCTTTGACAATAGCCATTAAAACTGCAAATGCCTCCGCTTGGAGCGCTGAGTTAACGAACTCCCTAAACCCAGAAACTTCACAAATGACCGCACCTGAATGCGTCTTGAACTGAGCTCTCAATCCACATGAGAGTGTGTCCTGTCGCCAAGCAGCATCCACAGTACAAAGAATTCCATTAAAGGCTTGCTCCTGCTCGTCGACAAACTGTGTACCAACCTTAGGCTTAAGCGCATCTGCTGCCAACCATCGCCTGGCTTGAACAATGGCCGTAAGTAACACTTCCTCCTCTGAGGTAGAAACAGAGGAGAAAAGAAGCTGATTACGAGCGAGCCAAAGAGACCATAGAATCCACGCATACAGGCTTGTACCATCCAATCCCGTCGGCGGCAAGTTGAGGAACCGTGGCGAAGCTTCCAGAAAGTGTCTCAGAGATGGCATCTCGGCAAAAGGAGGGATACAAATGGGAGCCAGCACCCAGACTCTCTGTGCGAAGCCACAATGGAGGAGGACATGGTCAATCGATTCTATTTCTCCGCACCGAATGCAAGTATCATCCACTAGAACACCACGACGGGTCAGCTCACTGCCCACAGCCAGAGCTCCGGTCATACCTTTCCAGAGGAACATGCGGATTTTTGGTAAAGTTTTAAGTTGCCAAATCAACTTCTTCCATGGAAAAGAGTCAGATAACAACCCAGCATGAGCTTGTACCAGCTCCCGATACCCTGTCTTTGAAGAGTAACACCCATCTTTGTTGAGTAACCATACCAAGCAATCCCCTTGACTCTGGGAGCTTAAAGACAGTCTGCGAATATGCTCACTATAGTGGGGAATTATGGTGTCTATAAGGCTCCAGTTCCACTGACGATGTTCTGTGATAAGCTCCGAAACGCACAGATGCTGAAGATGAGATGGAACCGGGCCCATAGGACGCAACGGCTCCGATGTAGACAGCCAATTATCATACCATACATTTTCTATATATTTTCTCAGTAATTAAATCCAAATTTTCTATATATTTTTGTTCAGTTTGGATAAGTCGATATTTAAATTGAGAAAACGAACCAAAGTCCAGATTTCAGTGAGATGTATTTATAAATGGAACCTTTCTTAGGAACATGACTTCCGGTTCTTGTTGGGGTTTAAAATCCTCAGAATCATAGGTGTGTTCTTCTTTGTTTGCGTAGGGCTGATTAATGTAGATACGGATGATGTAAGTTGTGGTGGCGCACCTAGTTTGAGAATCAAGAAGAGACTAAAATGTGTGTGCTTCAACCGAAAGGGAGCTTACGAACGCATCTGCTCTAACTTAACACCATTGCAGGTAACATATATAGAAACAACATCTGCATTAATTAATAACTGGCTTTTAAATAAAACCATATTTTGAAGTCTGATAAGTTATATTTTTTTCAGGAAGAAAGACTCAAGAGGTTGAGGAAGAGAATGAATAATTTTTTTGATGCATCCCGGCCTGACCATCAGGATGCATTGAGAGCACTGTGGTCTGCAACGTACCCGGATAAAAAGCTTCAAGCTTTGATCTCAGACCAGTGGAAAGATATGGGATGGCAAGGAAAAGATCCATCCACTGACTTCAGGTCAATTCATCTCTCTTTCACTTTTATAGTAACAGAACATGTGAAAATAGCGCTTAATTTGGTTTTCGTGACTGTTGTTAATTATCAGAGGAGCTGGATTCATTTCACTGGAGAATCTTCTCTTCTTTGCCAAGACATTCTCGGTAAACTTAACTCTCATCGCTCTCTACTTTCAAATTCTTGATCACCTTGTTTTGATGTTCTGTTGGTGTAGACTTCGTTTCAGCGTCTATTGAAGAAACAAGGAGGCAAAAGAGCGGTTTGGGAATATCCATTCGCTGTAGCTGGCGTCAATATAACCTTCATGATCATGCAAATGCTCGACCTAGAAGCTTGTAAGCGTCCCCGCTCACTCACTCACTATCCATTAATGTCCTGCCTTAGGTTGTGAAGCAAAACCAGTTTTTATATATACTTACTATATGTGCAGCAAAGCCTAGGACTTTCGTACGATCGGTTTTCTTACAAATGCTGTCAGGTAAACATATCTATCTGGTTATGCAAATCAGTCATGGGCTCTCTGGTTACATGATTTTTCATTATTAAGTTTTTTTGGAAATGATCCAGAAAACGAATGGGCCTTTGATTTGCTTTACTGCGTCGCATTTGCGGTAATGGACAAGCAATGGCTAGACAAGAATGCAACCTACATGGAATTTAACGTGAGTGGACTGTGTTTCCGTATGACATTATATACCTTTATATATGCTTGTGTATGGTGATGATGATGGTTATGATGATAATGATGGTGTAGGATGTGCTAAGATCTACGAAGGGGCAAATAGAGAAAGAGTTGATGATGGATGATGTTTTCAGGATTGAGGATATGCCTTCCTTCTCTCTTCTCTCTTAGTCTTTACCCAATCAATTCTTGTTTTTCACTTTAGATCTATATAGACTATTACACAGAAGAAACCATGAAATATTGATTTTTTTTCTCATATCCTACCCGAGAGATGAGTGAACAAGTTTGATATAAGGCATTGCTAAAATGATGTATTTTTGTCATTTAAAACATTTAGATATGTTAAAAGGGGCAACCCGTCCCCATTTAGGCCCATCCCGTTTAGACCCATCCCCGTTTAGACCCATACCCATTAAGATCCATTTAGTTTTAAGGTCTATTAGGGTTTGTCTATTTAGACCCATATATTTTACACTTACTCATTTAGACCCTTTTAAACCCACTTAACTCATATAAGCTTTATATAATTTAATAATATTTATTTAATTTATTTTGTTCTCATCCAATATACATTCCGTTTATAATACGATTATGCGTCTACCCGACCAAAACTTAATTTTACGTTATTCGTTAAAACGAATTTTACTTTTTCCGCCATAAATGTGATTTCTGTATTTTTCCGCCAAAAACGCGGTTCTGTGTTTTCCCGCCAAAATCGCGGTTCTGCGTTTTTCGCCAAAACGCGGTTCTGCGTTTTCCCGCCAAAAACGCGGTTCTGCGTTTTTCGCCAAAAACGCGGTTCTGCGTTTTCCCGCCAAAAACGCGGTTCTGCGTTTTCCCGCCAAAAACGCGGTTCTGCGTTTTCCCGCCAAAAACGCGGTTCTGCGTTTTTCCGCCAAAAACGCGGTTCTGTGTTTTCCCGCCAAAAACGCGGTCTGCGTTTTTTCCGCCAAAAACGCGGTTCTGCGTTTTCCCGCCTAAATCGCGGTTCAGCGTTTTTCGCCAAAGACGCGGTTCTGCATTTTCCCGCCAAAAACGCGGTTCTGCGTTTTTCGCCAAAAACGCGGTTCTGCGTTTTCCCGCCAAAAACGCGGTTCTGCGTTTTTCCGCCAAAAACGCGGTTCTGCGTTTTCCCGCCAAAAACGCGGTTCTGCGTTTTTCCGCCAAAAACGCGGTTCTGTGTTTTCCCGCCAAAAACGCGGTCTGCGTTTTTTCCGCCAAAAACGCGGTTCTGCGTTTTCCCGCCAAAAACGCGGTTCTGCGTTTTTCCGCCAAAATCGCGGTTCTGCGTTTTTCGCCAAAAACGCGGTTCTGCGTTTCCCGCCAAAAACGTGGTTCTGCGTTTTCCGCCAAAATTGCGGTTCTGCGTTTTCCCGCCAAAGTCGCGGTTCTGCGTTTTCCCGCCAAAACCGCGATTCTGCGTTTTCCCGCCAAAAAACGTGATTCTGTGTTTTTTAAAAAAAAAGTTTAAAGTGAAAGAAGCTTTCTCTAGAACTTTTTTCTTTCATAAAACGAATGTGTTTCAGAAAGAAAATATAAAAATCTATAATTTTGTTTATATATGGCTTTTCTAGATATTTTTTGAATATTAAATAAATATATGTATTAATAGGGTACCCTTTTAAAACCCTTTTAATAAATGGATTTAAAAGGGTTAACCCATTTAAACCCTTTTAATAAATGAGTACACAAGAACTCTTAAAAATCAGTAAAAACCCTTATAAATCCATAAACTAATACCCATATTAACATCTCAAAAAACATTCAAACTATATAACTTTAAATCGTATGGAATTATGTTTTTGATCATCAAATAAATCAACTAGACCACAAATACATGAGTCTAGACTTGCTAAACTTTCAAGTGATTTGATATATCCTTAACTCTTTTACAAAACATTTTACGAACTGTGCCAAAAACGTTATGTTGCTTCACTTCATCAGATTCTCTCTTCCATTTTATTGTATTACGAGGAGGAATTTCATTTCTACGTTCACCCAAAAGTCAAAACGACTATGAAATTAACCAATAAATAAAAAATATTATCACTTCCCAAAAAAAAAAATAATGAGAAAAAAATATCAATTAGCGAAATAATATTCATCTTTTCAATCTTTTTAAGCTGACAAGACTCGACCCAACAGACACATAAATCAAATTCTGATTAAAAATTGTGTGTTTTTTTCGACTGAAAAATGTAGTGCTTTTTTAAAACACATGCGACGTAAATGATAATTTTTTTTTTGACATCGGACGTAAATGATTTGGAAAAAATGAAAAATTACTCATATGGACACAAAAGTAAAGTTTGCCACATTTTTTTTTTTTTTGTCAAAAAAGGCAATGTTTGCCACATTTTATCTAATTCTCCGAATAAATACAAAATAAAAATTAAAAAAATGCATAAAGTTCGAAATCAAAAGGTAGGGTCCACTCAGCGCAACGAATTTGGGTAGCCTGCAGGACGTTAGAGGTAATTGGTCGATATTGCCCCTACTATCTTCACCAAATACCAACTTTGTCCCTAAACTGAATATCTTCCTCTATATACTACACTCTCGCTCCTCCACCTGCAGAGACTCTCACACTACCATTTTCCATTTCAAACTTCTACACGAAATCTCTCTGTTTCTCTCTGAGGTTATTGCGGCAACTAATCACGTTCTTCGTTACATACCTTTGCAAAAATGGTGAGCAGAAGTCGCCGATCATCTTCAATTTCTCCTCTCCTCCTTCTTCTCTTTACCTGAGGAGTTTTTCGCTATCTGATTCCGTGCTGCTTTTTTTTCCGTTCCTCAGGTAATGGCTCAGAAGCTTAAGGAAGCGGAGATCACCGAGCAGGACTCGCTCCTTCTGGTAACCAAACGCCATATCTTCGAGCTTTCATTTTCGTTTCTTAAGGATCAGTGAAATTTCTCCTTCCTTCCTGGAGATTTTCGCAGATATTGATCTTGTTTTAGTTCACGTTTATCATCATCGAGAGATGGATTTTAGTTTACGTTTATCATCTAAAGATGGATACTAGTTTTTTCATCGAGATGGATTTTAGTCTACGTTTATCATTTATAAAGGATCTCCTCTCTTGATTAAGTAAAATTTCTCGTTCCTTCCTGGTGATTTTCGTATATATCGATCTGGATTTAGTTCATGTTTAATATCATCTAGAGATGGATTTCCTCTTTTGATTTTTGCAGATAGTGAAATTTCTCCTTCCTTCCTGGTGATTTTATCGTTTTAGCTTACGTATCTTCCTGTGGGAATCATGGACTGTTTCTTCGTTTAGCTGGATTTGTAGCTTCATAACACTAACTTCTTTTGGTTTTTTATTTGTTTTGTTGAATACAGACTAGGAATTTGCTCCGAATTGCTATCTTCAACATAAGTTACATCAGGGGCCTCTTTCCTGAGAAGTATTTCAATGATAAATCCGTTCCTGCTTTAGGTAAGACGATTAATCTGGAAGTTTCTAGAGCTCTGGCTCAGTTTCTATAACTAAAGAAAATAATGATTGGCGGGTGCGTTTGAAACAGATATGAAGATCAAGAAGCTAATGCCTATGGACGCTGAATCACGCCGTTTGATTGACTGGATGGAGAAAGGTTTTCTATACTAATGGTTTTCAACATTTTAGGATTACTTTGTCCTTATTTTTTTATGATTCTTTTTCTTTGTCATGGATTCTAGGAGTCTACGATGCCCTGCAGAAGAAGTATTTGAAGACGCTCATGTTCTGCATATGTGAATCAGTAGATGGTCCAATGATCGAGGAATATGCATGTAAGTTCTGACGAGTTGATTGATTAGCTTGATAAAAGAAAAAGTGTGGTTACTAGTTGGCTGGTGGATAGTCCGATTAATTGATACCTCATACCTTCTTGTTTATATCTATGGAACATTCATTATTGGTTTTGATCAAGAGCTGTGTTTCTGCAGTTTCTTTCAGCTATTCAGATTCTGACAGCCAGGATGTCATGATGAACATTAATCGTACTGGAAATAAGAAACAAGGAGGAACTTTCAACTCCACTTCTGACATTACCCCGAATCAAATGAGGTTCACTGCTGAGATGTTTCTTTCCTGCTTTGAGTATCTCTGTTCTTGTTCCTCATTTGCTTGCTTTGGAGGGTAGTATTGAAGGCTCTTTATGATTATATGGGATCTGAACATAGCTTGTATTTATGTTTGAATGGGTACTGGTTTCATTTTTTGTGGGGTTTTCTTTCTCAACTAAGAATTGCATATATGGTAATTGCTCGGAAGATTTGAGGACCAATTAAATGCAATATATAGGGCTTCTGGATGGTTTAGTGATGTTCTTTTAGTCTTGATTATTTTCAGAGAAGAATATTCTCAAAAGTTTGCCTTGTTGTTGCGTTTATACTGTTTCATGACAGTTTCTTCTATAATTGATTAGTTTGTCATATTGAGTTTGTTCATGGTTTTATCTTCCATGACATGCTCTATGATATTTCATGAGACCAGGAGTTCAGCTTGCAAAATGGTTCGTACACTAGTTCAGTTGATGCGGACTCTCGACAAAATG
Source organism: Anastatica hierochuntica (assembly GCA_900406275.1). Classification (NCBI taxonomy): domain Eukaryota; kingdom Viridiplantae; phylum Streptophyta; class Magnoliopsida; order Brassicales; family Brassicaceae; genus Anastatica; species Anastatica hierochuntica. Next base: position 28,633 of record OVAN01000812.1, on the reverse strand, counting down.
CCAGACGAGGTAATGAATATTGTAACTACCCTTCGGGCATAAGAGGTGTTCCATTCCATTTACATTGGTCTCCAATCGCTGATCACTTCTTTTTGCTTTTACTCCAGCGCACCATTGTGATGAAGCTTTTGTACTACGATGATGTGACGGTATAGCCTTCTAAATTCGATGAATATCATTATGAAGCTTGAATAGAGCTTCTTTTGTGTAATAACGTTGACTTCCAGATTAACATAGTGATAATAAGCATTTGAATTCTGAGCTTGTGAATTTCCTAATTTACTGATTAGTTCTGCACACTTATATACAATTAGCTTTGAATTTGTTGCGTTCGCATACAAGTTTTTTCTTTCTTTTGGAGTTATGTCAATGCAGTTCATCTTATCTCTACCGAGATTGAATGCTGTTATTTGAATCTTTTTGCAGCCACCAGAGTACGAGCCACCTTTCTTCAGAGGCTGTACAGAAGAAGAAGCTCAGTATGTATGGACAAAGAATCCTCTGAGAATGGAAGTTGGGAATGTTAACAGCAAACATCTCGTACTAACACTAAAGGTAATGTGATTGAAGAATATGTCTTTTGCTAGATAGATATATAGTCGTATGATGTCAACTTCATTGTGGATGATCTTTGCAGGTCAAGAGCGTGCTTGATCCATGTGAGGATGATAATGATGACATGCAAGATGATGCGAAGAGTACAGGACCAGATTCTGTACATGATGACCAGCCTTCTGAGTCAAACAGCGAGGTTAACAAAGCTTTTATTTGCTCATCTGCTTTATGCTTGGTCTTTACATCCTACGTGCATTACACTCTCTCTGGTCTGCTTAGAACGTAATGTTCTTTGTTGTTTCCAGATAAGTCAAACACTTGAAAACCAATTCATTGTGGCTCCAGTAGGTAATGATGACTAACAAATCATTGTATAATACTATGTCAGTCTTTTAAAGTTTTCACTAAACTTGATAATTTAACAGAGAAACAGGATGATGATGATGGAGAGGTCGATGAAGGTGAATACTTCACCAAATCTTGGCCCAAATTTTGGTTTCATAGAATAAGAAAAGCTTCTTAGAATTTTACCTCTTTGTCGAATGCTTGAAGATGACACACAGGATCCGGTTGAAAATGAACAACAGTTAGCAAGGGTGAAGGACTGGATCAACTCCCGTCACGTCAATACTCTGGAGCTCACAGATATTCTTTCAAATTTTCCAGATATCTCAATAGTAATTAGTTGTTCCTTTTCCTTTCCACCACATAAAATGTAACAGAGCTCTTACACATTTAGTTTCCTGCCTTTTCTAAAATCTAAATCACTCTTCTTTATTTGATTATTTCAGGGTCTAACTGAAGGTAATATGACTGTCACTACGAAAAAGCACCCTTGAAGCATCATATAAATGATGAAGTCTACAATTTGCTGTAATTATTATATGCTGTTAACCTCAGAGTGTTTCTTACTCCACTAACTGAATCACATGCTGACTTTCAGAAATCATGGATGGGCTCGAGAAAGAAGGTGTTCTTTCGAAAACAGGGAAAGACACATACATTATAAACAGAGAGAAGGTATATCACTCATCTTCTGATTTGATTTCATTCGCTGTGCTTTTTGAACTTGTTTTGATCATCAACTAAACCCAAAATATCAGCAGATACCATGGAGCGAATTCACCTTTGTAAAAGATGAAGCTGATGGTCAAACTGCTCCAAAGGATGGAAAACCTATAGCTCCTGAGGACTACATGTACATGAAAGTGAGACATTCATTTTCCATACTCTTATACACAGACAACAAGGATATATAAATAAAGATGGCCCTGAGATATCCATCATTTACTCATGCTTCTTTTGTTAGGCTTTGTACCACTCTCTTCCAATGGAATACGTGACCCTTACAAAGCTTCACAACATGCTGGATGGGGAAGCCAACCAGACAGCAGTTCGTAAACTGATGGACCGAATGGTCCAAGAGGGCTACGTGGAAGCTTCTAGCAACCGCAGGCTAGGTTTGCTGTCTCAGTGAAGACCCTTATCCTTTTGGTTTTGTTGGTCATAACCTCATTGACGCAATGTGTATATACAGGGAAGCGTGTAATTCACTCTGCTGCAACCGAGAGGAAGCTAGATGAAGTCAGAAAAGTTCTTGCCATAGACGATATGGTAATTTGTCAAACTTAGGATCTTGTTTAAATCCTTTAAACGACTTTCTAATGGCAATGCTTTCACAGGATGTGGATGTTAACGAAGCTGTAAGCAAGACCAACGGCCTAGAAGCCAAACTTACCCAAGGTACACTATTTTTGTATCCAAGTTTTGAGCCGTGTTAACCGATCTGATGTCCGCATATAAAATACATTTTTTGGGAAAAAAACAATCAGATGTATCCACGCGTGGGGGTATCCACTCCATAGGATCAGACTTGACACGCACGAAAGGAAGATCTGGGATGCAGCAGAATGGACCAGTTCTAAGTGAACAGACCATCTCCAAAGCTAATAACACTCCAGCTAGCACTAATGCGCAGGTTGAAAATCACTCTACTAAATAAAAAATGATCTACTTTTGTTACTCTTTTCAAGTCTTGCTAAATTTTTGGTTATTGTGGGTGGCTGCTTAGCCTGTGGCTTCAAGGGAGAGCTTTGCTGTGAAAAGAGTGGCTGCTAGCAACTGCAAGGACGCCGACACAAACGGTAGCCAAGCCTCACAGGACAAGCGATGCAGGAAAACCAGCATGGTCTCTTCTTAATACTAAACCCACATATCTCTTTATGTGTTTCAACTTTGAAGTTGTACATTTAGGAATTAAAATTGACATGTGTTTTGGTTCTTGTGATGTGTGTTATATTCAGGTGAGAGAGCCTATAATACAGTACACAAAGCGCCAGAAATCTCAGGGTAATTGAAGATACACACCCTATCTCTATCAGACACGAGATCATTCCAACCACTTCCCTCAGTGGTTTATGATATTACTATTATCTAGCAAACTCCATAATCCTATGTCCTCTCCTTAAATAAACTTGCTTTATCACTTATTTCCGCTTTTGAACTTCAGTTTGCGCTCCATACAGACATTTTACATGCTTTAAGTATTACATATCTTTTGTGGATCTGGGGAATGATAATTATTGCAGTCAATAATACATATTAGTCTCTGTCAAATGCTCATATTTCTATTTCGCACTCAGTTTATCCCCCTCAGTCTTTTTCTTGCTTGTTATCCCTTATAGCTTTATACTTTGAAAAAAGTCATGAAAGGAACTTTAAAATATCCATAATACCAAACCTTAAATATTTAAGATGCCACGCAATCGAAAGAATACACGTGTCCTTACCGAAACCACTAGAATATTTCCGTAATGGCGTCATCCCAGAAACATCCACACACGATACAAATTTCAAGAAAACGATTCGCTTTTGGAGGCCCCACCAGTCGAGATCTATTCTCGGCCGTTAGATTAAGTGGAGAAGACCTTTTCTTCTTATAACCAGCAACGTGATGTAAAGTCACTTTGCTGTTTCAGCAAAACATAGAGAGAGGGAGCTGTGAGTCTGTGACAGGCACGAGAGATTTCTGAAGCAAGAGCGAAGAGCTCAAACACATACACAAAGAAAGAAAGGTAACGATCATCATCACTTCTTCTTCCTTGTTTGTTGGGGGAATATGAGTGTGATCTCGCATCTGTTGTGATGATTTTCTTTTTGGTGTGTAGATGGAGACAGAGAAGAGTAGCAAGGAGATAGGTCTGAAGCATCTAGGGTTCGTGAGAATCGCAACGATCCAGGTTCTCGTTTGCATCTCAAACCTCTACGACTACGCTAAGCAAAACTCTGGTCCTCTTAAATCCGCCGTGGGAAAGGTGGAAGGAGCCGTCACCACCGTCGTCAATCCTGTCTACGAAAAAGTCAAGAATGTTCCAGATACGCTCCTCCTCTTCCTAGATCACAAGGTTAACCCTAATTTCATCGATTAGATCGCAGCTAATTATCTGCCTTAAGCATCTTTTGCCCCTGCAAATTGGTAGATCTGATGACTTAAATCTCTTGCACACTTATAGGTCGATCAAGCTTCGTACAAGTTTGATAAGCATGCTCCTTCAAGGGCTAAGAAAGTGGTGAGGCTAACAAAGGTATTGATCAATAAGGCGACAGAGAAGGCTCAAAGCTTTGTTAATGAGGCTCGCACCGGTGGCCCCAAAGCTGCTTTGAGCTATGCTGCTACTGAGTATAAGTATTTCGTTGTGACCATCTCTGTCAAAGTCTGGACTAAACTCAACCAGTACAAACCAATCCATGCAGTGGGAGGCAAAGCTTTGCCCGTGGTTGCAAACGTGTCCGGTGTTTACAATGATTTGGTTACGGACATGACTCAGATGGGTTACCCTGTTGTTGGTTATCTTCCCTTGGTCCCCGTTGATGACATTGTAAAGGCTTATGAAAAGGAAGACGCTGCACGAAAGAAACGAGATGATGATATTACTACTACTACTGATGGAAATAAATCGTCGTCTGATTCGGATTCTGATTGATACCCTTTGCTATTTTTGTTGCCTTTGGAGAATTTGGTTTGTTGGGTTTGGTTACTTGTGTAAATAATCTTAGGCACTTTCTCTCTTTTTACCGATCATAAAACTTTAGACATTGGGTTCGTTTCTTGGTAGTGTGAAAATGTGATGCCTGTGTCTTTCAATCTTTGTTTCTTTCTAACCAGCAGAAGATAATTAGAAACAAAAAGTTCAAAGAACATGAAAATGATCACATTTCACAAATTATATCCGTATGTAGCAGATCAAAGTTGGAGGAAGAAAATCACGACAACTTTACTAAAAACCAATGAGTATATATTTCTCATTCGTTATTATTTGGGTTTGTGTCAAGCTTTCAGACACCCTGAGAACAAATGAAAACAAAGAAAGAGTACAATTCTGCTTTGAAAACCGAGATATGCATCCACCTCCAGACAGCATAATACATCTTATTTCTGCAACCAACAAAAAAACGGATCAAAACTGAGTTTCCTTTGCTAACAGCTTAGTTATGCTCAAAGAACTGAAACAAAAGAAGCGGAAACTGTAAATACGTAGGAAGGAAAACTGCAGATCCAAAGCATATATGATAAGTAGAAGAGATGTACAAACTCCTCATATGAACAATACACTTTGGTTCACGCCGCTATATGCGGATGATACATGGATCCACTACTGAACAGATGATACTTACTACCCGACATCAACACAGCTTAGACCCTCAATTTGGAGATAAGTGCAAACACTAACAATAAATAGTTCGCACACCATTTCGTTCCAGCGCAAAAGGTTAAAGCATTTATCGACAAACGCAAATTCATCTACTGGCAGAGGGAAAATTCAGCAGTGGAACATGTAGTAGAGAAAAGGCATACTCAAAAATGCTAGCATATAGTAACCATAGCGAACTCACCCATCCATTGGTGGAGACTAGTTTGAAGAAGAAGAAGAGCTGTCCTGAAGGAGATCATCATAAGGATCCCTACGACCAGCGACTTGACTGATCTGAGGATCCCAACGAAGCTGAGCATTATGGCGCTCAAAAGTCCAGAAGCCATAAGGACGAATAGGTAATGCCCACATCTCCTTGATCTTCTTGCACCTCTCGTGCATCTCATATATGTGCTCCCTCGCTTTCCTGTCTCTCACCTCCGGATCCTCCATTAACCTTAGCACCAGATTCTCCGCAAACTCCATTATGAAACCCATCTCTTTCAATTCACTGAAACCCACAATCCATTTCACCCCAAATTAGGGTTTCGATCAAATTCGATGCATCGATTACTTAAATCAGGTTCCCAATTCTAGATCTAGGTTAAGTTTCTAAGAGCCGTAGAGATGAATACAAATCCATTTGAGATAAAAAAGGACACTTACGTTTAGATACGAAGCTACGCGAGGAAGATCGTAGAAGCTTTGCGTTCAGATCGCCTGAGAGTTTTTCTTGATAGAACTCGAACCCAGAGCGAGTGAGGAAGAAGAAAAAAACTGAAGCCTGATAAAAATAGACACTGCGTGTTGTTTAGTACTTAGAAACGAGGAAACAAGACGTTTTTTCGTCTTCTAGAAACGCCACGAGGTTTATTTTGTTCTTTTTCACGTTTATTTTTTTCCCCACCTAGTGAATTTTATTGAGAGAACGGCCAATTCATGCCTTAACTCACCCATAATAAATTTGAATTGGTACCTAAACTAAACTAAATCAGCTCAGACATATCTAAAACCGACAGCGTGTCAGTTTCGCAGAGATGATACCGGATGATTGATGACATGGCAGGTTATTTACAAAAACGGTGTCGTTTTCAAAATTAAAATTTTTTTATTTTATGATTTTTAATTTACTTTTGCAAAATATCCAAAAAAGGAAGAAAATTTTTTTAAAAAAATCAGAAGAGGACGCCATGGAATAATCTTTGTCTAGCTGGGTTAGAGCCGAGCCGATTTTGTTTTTTTGGTGATTGAGAGACTTCGTCTTACTGGAACGGAATCGGAAACTCTCGTTCACGAGAAAACACGAGAAAACACAACATTCCAATGAATCGGAACAACAATCGCATAACAGCGTTGCGAGGGCGACAACGGAATCGGGATCTTCCAACCCCAAAAGCCTTAACCATGTAATGGAAGTCGTCGACGATTTCATCAAATTACTTTCCTCTACCGCGGCTGAGATTCATTTAGCGGTGGAGACATTCCCGGAAACGGTTGATTCGATGGTGTCGAAGATGAAATCTTATGGGCTTGGGAGGGATGGATCAGAGGACTCTGCATTCATCGACGCCGTTAACCGAATTTCGAAATCGGTTATGAGATTGAGAGAGCTTCAATTACATTCAACTCCGGTTTCTTCTTGGTTTAACCGGGCTAGTTCGGTTCAGCATCGGGCTGTTTCGCTTCTCGACGAAGAGTTTCTTCATCTTCTAGATCGTTCCAGAGATGAGAGGAAGAAGAAGAAGAAGAAGAAGAAGAAGAAGAAGAGCAACAACGAAATTTTCAATCACAACGATTCATCGCACGAATCAAATCGTTGAAATTTACAGGACGATGAGGAGGAGGACGAAAGATCCTTGGATTTTCCACCGGAATCAATCTCAAATTTATTTTAAATTTTCTTTTATTTTCAGAAACAAAAGAGAGAGGAAGAAGAAGAAAAAGGAGAGGAAGAAGGAGAAGAAGAAGAAAACGACGCGTCTTCTGATTTTTTTGCTTTTTTTTTTCCTTTTGTAAAAATGAATTAAAAATAAATAATTAAAATTAATTTTTGAAAACGACATTGTTTTGCAAATAATCTGCCATATCATAGTCAACCGGTAATTATCTCTGCGAAATTGACACGTTGTCGGTTTTAAGTATGTCTGAGCTGATTTAGTTTAGTTTAGGTACCAATTCAAATTTATTATGAGTGTGGGTATATAATAGCACAGTGAATAAATTTAGATACTGATTAGTCGATATGGGGTGAGTTATGGCATGAATTGGCCGTTTCCCCGAATTTTATTATCGTAAAACTAAAGAAAACACAGGAAACCTATTATTGCTAATCTTCCAAGGATTTAAGGACTATCTGGAGTGGTCTATGGGAAAATTATTGAAGGTAGGCGCTTTCAATTTGTGTTCCCCTCTGAGGAGATCCTCGAGATGGTTCTCAGGCGCGGACCATGGTCTTTCGCAGACCGGATGTTGGTCATGGAAAGATGGACTCCTCTCCTTAATCAACCGAACATGAATTTCATCGCCTTTTGGATACAAATCCGAGGCATCCCTTTTCAATTCGTCAATCGTGAGGTCATCGCTCATATAAGGGAGAGCCATTGGCCAAATTATGGAGGTTAACTTCAATACGACGCTAGCTGCTCGTGTTGAATATGCCCGTATTTAGATTAGTTGGGATATTAATGAGCCATTGATCTTTCAAAGGCACTTTCAGTTTACGCCGGGTATGAATACCCTTCTGTATCTTCGATATGAGAGGTTGTGTGGGTTCTGTGAGATACGTGGACTGATCACACATGATACATGGGGTTGTTTGGTTCTGAATGGAGATAGTGGAGAGGGACCTGATGCACATGAACATGATGGAGATCACTTCCCTGGTTATGGCAATGAGGGGGTTCGAATTAGAGAAATTGGACCTGAAGAAGAGAATGGTTTTGCTCCTGTGGAAGCACAACAACCAGAGAGAGTGATGCAGGATAATGAGCAAGCAGGAGAGGCGAGAGAGAATGGTGTTGAGGCTCTTCCTGTGGAAGCGGAGGTCATTGACATAAACCAGAACGGTGGAGATTGCCTCCCAGCCTTAGAAACTATTCCAATCCCTCCTGCAATTGATGTTGAAGATGATGGTCTAATGGACGTGGATCATCTCAAGCCTAAAGATGAAGTGAGCAGCGATGAAATGGAGGAAGATATGCACTTGTATGCGAACTACGCTGAGACAGAGGATGATGATGAGAGAGCTAATCGCAAGCGTAAATTTGATGAAAGCATCCTGAGCAGCCGACAGAGAACTGTGAAGGCACTAGTTGAGGGTCAAAGCAGTGGAGCAAACAAGTCTGAGGAAGAGGAAAGTGGCGTGGTGGGCCCTAAACCACCACCGTCCCCATGAATACAATGGTTTGGAACTGTCAAGGTATGAGTATAGACCTGACAGTTCGACGCCTTAAGGAGATTCGTAGGCGATATCTCCCGGACATAATCTGCCTACTTGAAACAAAACAACGTGATGATTACCTCAGAGACTTATGCTGCGAAATTGGATATGACTCGTGCTTCACCGTTCCTCCGGAGGGGCTGAGTGGAGGAATAACGTTGTTTGGAAAAAATCTGTTTCTGTTTCTCTTAATTTTCATTCCCTAAATCTTGTAGACTGTCAAGTTGAATTCAATGGAAGTTGTTTTGCTTTGTCTTATGTGTACGGACATCTTGAACCGAGTCTCAGAAACTATCTGTGGGAAAGACTAGAAAGAATCTCTTCAACACGATATGATCCTTGGCTATTAGTCGGTGACTTCAGTGAGATAAAAGATAATGGGGAAAAGGGAGGACCACGCAAGCCAAAACGCAACTTTCAGGATTTTAGAAGAATGATCTCTAATTGTAATTTGCAGTATCTCAAGACTGTTGGTGATAGATTCTCCTGGTCGGGTAAAAGACATAAGCATGATGTTATGTGCTACTTAGACAGATCCATGGCAAACTCCAAGTGGTTAGCCCTTCACCCATCGGTGCAAGTTACATATTTGCCATTTGAGGGATCAGACCATCGGTCCCTCATTGTTAGTCTCTCACAATCAATTGAGTCAAAACGAGGCCGATTTCAATACAACAATAATCTCTTTACAAAAGACGATTTCAGAGAAGTGGTATCAAAGAGATGGCGAGAACTCAATCATAATGATATTTCCTTAGGTGAAAAGATAAGTGACATACACAAGACGATCTCATCATAGAAACAATACAATCAAACCAATGCAGCAGTAAGAATTCACACTCTAAAAGAGAAGCTTGATCAAGCTTACTATAATCCGGGAGTGTCTACATCGGACATAGCTCAAATCCGACGTGAACTCTCTTAAGCTTACCACGATGAGGACCATTTTTGGAAAACAAAAAGTCGAAACCAGTGGCTCACTAAAGGGGATCGTAACACTAAATTTTTCTACGCTACTGCCAAAACCAGGAAAGCTCGAAACAAAATCTTAGCGATCGAAGATGCAGCTGGAATAATATACAACGGGGATGAGGAAATATGCAAAGTTGCAGATGATTACTTCACAAGTTTGTTCTCGACAAACACTGTTCTGCACGAGGCTTATGAAAAAGTTTTCTCTGGCTTTCAAAGAAGGGTCACCGATGACATGAATATGAGTTTAACAAGGTTGGTAACAGAGGGGGAAATAAGAGATGCGATATTTAGCATTGGAGCAACAAGAGCACCAGGATCCAACAGCTTTACTGGAGCTTTCTTCTAACAGTTTTGGGAAGATATTAAAGAGGATTTCTTCACTGCAATACAAGACTTCTTTAATACTAGGACTCTAAACAACCCGATAAACCACACCAACCTGACACTCATCCCAAAAACAGAGCTACCGAAGGATATGTCTGAATTTTGACCCATCTCACTTTGTAATGTAGTGTACAAGATAATTTCAAAAATATTAGTGGGGAGACTCAAGCAGCACTTGTCGATGATCATCTCTAATAACCAAGCCGCGTTCATACCTGGAAGACATATTATTGATAACATCGTAGTGGCTCATGAAGCTCTACACTCTTCGAAATCAAGAAAACGATGGGCTTCCTCTTACATGGCGATAAAGATGGATGTCTCTAAAGCCTATGACATATTAGAATGGAGGTTTCTGGAGAAATCTATGGTTGTTATGGGCTTTGATCAACAATGGATCTCTTGGATCATGAAATGTATTGAATCGGTCTCATATTTGGTTCCTATTAATGGATCTCCTCAAGCGAGAATACAACCAGCTCGTGGAATAAGACAAGGCGACCCACTATCGCCTTATCTATTCATAATATGTGCGAAGGTCCTTACTCATATGATCGGTAAGGAAGCCGCAACAACCAAGCTAAAAGGTATCAAGCTCAGCAATGACGGACCAACATTCAATAACCTTATGTTCGCCGATGATATACTCTTTTTATGTCATGCTCATCCGCGATCTTGTAAAGCCATAATGTAAGTACTCAATGACTACGAAAGCATATCAGGCCAAGCAATCAATTTGAACAAATCTGCGATTACGTTTGGATCAAGAATACCGGCTGCTGTTAAAACTAGACTTCGGCACATTCTCAACATACACAACGATGGCGGAGACGGTAGATATCTGGGGTTACCGGAGCGCATAGGCAGAAACAGAAAAGACACTTTCCGATTCTTAGTAGAAAATTTTAAAGAAAGAACAAGTGGATGGTCGAAGAACTTTTTATCAGAGGCGGGTAAAGAGATTTTGTTAAAAACAATGGCTCTATCCTTGCCGGTGTACACAATGAATTGCTTCAAAATCCCAAAGGGTATTTGTGAAGAAATAGAGGATGTACTAGCTAAATTCTGGTGGAAGAAGAGCCCAAATAATCGAGGAATGCATTGGCTAGCTTGGAAACGATTGGGGATACCAAAACGTGAGGGAGGCTTGGGATTCCGATCCATTGAACTATTTAACAAAGCCATACTCGACAAGCAAGTGTGGATGATAATACAAAACCCGAACAACCTAGTATTTAGAGTGCTAAAAAGGAGATATTTTGTTGATTCAAATATGTTTCATGCAGGGAAGGGACGTAAACATTCCTTTGTATGGAATTCTCTCTTAGAAGAACGCGATCTTCTCAAAAGTGAAATGAGAGTCCTATTAGGAGATGGTACAAGAACAAATATATGGAATGACCAATGGCTCAACACCCATCCCCCAAGACCGCCAAGAAGGATTATAGGACCCTTACCAAACTTCCACAAAGTTAGTGATTTAATGGTTGATGGTGGTGGAGCATGGGATACTGAAAAGCTCCAAGGGACTTTCAAAAATGAAGACATTGAACTCATACAAAATCTACACCTCCCACAAGGACCAGCGATCGATTTTATTGGATGGAGCTACACACCTGATGGTTTATACACAGTCAAGTCTGCGTATTGGCTGGCTTCACATCTCTTGAATGAAGATGACACAATCAGACCTCCGGATGGGAGTCTACATATAAAAGAGGCTATATGGAATCTGAACACGGCTCCAAAATTATAACACTTCCTCTGGAGAATTTTATCTCAAGCATTACCAACGGGCTCTGTTTTGAGATATAGACATATCACCTCAGATTCAATGTGTAAAAGATGTTGGCGAGCTAAAGAAACGATGGACCACCTATTCTTCTCCTGCATTCATGCAAAAGTAGTCTGGAGAGCATCTCATATACCGATAAGATATATACTCAATCCTCTGATATCGTTTGAAGAGAAACTCAAAGTGTTAATTACTCATCATCACCTCAAAGAAGCTACATCAATATCGCAACAAATGCCTTTCTGGATTCTCTGGAGGCTTTGGAAAAGTCGAAATAAGCTGATATATGAAAGAACTCCAAGCACATGGGAAGAGGATATTCGATTGGCGGTACTGGACGCAGAAGAATGAAGTAATGCAAATGACCATACACGGGGAAATATGCAGGCTACACAAAGTCACAGTGGAGAAACCAAATGGAAAAGGCCGCAAGAGGGGTTTGTTAAATGAAACTACGATGGTACCTTTGTACCAAGAAGATCTTCTCGCATCGGTTGGATTATAAGAGATTGGCATTGAGTCTATAAAGAATCAGGCCACGCCGTGGGCAAATTACGCAAGGATTCTCTAGAGGCAGAGTTTCAAGCTCTAACTCTTACTATGCAACAAGCTTGGATGAAGGGATATAAATGTGTTATTTTCGAAGGCGATAATAAGATTCTAGAATCCATATTAAAAGGAAAGAAAATCACATTTGAGCATCACAATTGGGTAAGAGAGGTTCAATGATGGAAGAAGAAATTTCAAGATGTGATTATTAAGTGGACTCCAAGAGGCAACAATCGAAATGCGGATCTTTTGGCTAAAACTACTTTACCAAACAATTCTTTGCTTCAGGTGTATAATTTAGCTCCCTGCTGTATTGATAATTTGTTATTTGCTGATCTTTAATCAATGATAGAAAGAAGTTTTAAAAACATACAAGAAACCGATAAAGATGAATAAACCTGAGCCTGAAATTGGCAAAAATAAAACCATCTTTCTAAGTTCAAAACTCGGTGAATTGACAGACAAAAACCCCGAGAACCAAGACTCAGTTGATACACATCAGAACATACATTTGACAAACAAGCGGTTGTCTATGGCCAAACGCAAGACTATTCCCGGCGGCTGCCTCTTCTTAGTATTCTCTGATCTTGTCGCTTTTGGAACGGTATGATTTATCTTCTTGCGGATCGAAGATTCTTCAGCTTCGTTTTGCTGACTTATCCACCGTTTCCCCTTGTGTTTACTCTGGCAAGGCAATTTGGAATCGACTTCGATTTTTGGCGTAGACGTAAGGAAGGAGTATAGCTTTCAGTTGAGTCTCCTAGAGTTGTGCTCATTCAAAAGGACCTCACATGTAGGACTGGTTGTCCCAATGCCACGATTAGACCATTTCATCTACGGCGGTAAATCGCTCCTCTTTTTTTCTTTGCAGATGTTGAAGACCTTTCTCAGAATGTTACTTTAATTGCATTCCGTCTTTGTTTTATGGAGATCGTGTACTTCAAGGCTTTGGAGTTTGTTGGGTTCGTCTTGTAGAGCGTCGTCGACCTTATTTGGGATCGTGCTGACGGGCCGATCTTGCAGGGGTTGTGCCTTTGTCGTCGTTGGAGACTAGGGTTCATGCCTTGAAGCACCGTCGGGAGGCTAGGGTTCGTGTTCTACAAGGTTGTCGGAGTTTCTTCGTGCTACTCCGATTTTCGATCCTCATTAGTATCCTTTTGTATTGGTATTTAGCTCTTCTTTTGATTAGTTCGAGACTAGTTTTTCCTGTAACTCTGTTAAAACTAAAAATCGGTAATAAAGTTTAACATTTTACAATAAAAAAACATTTAACAAATAAAATGAAAGCTAAAAGTAGGTTGCGTTCGGGTACCCGCTCAGGTTCGGTTCGGGTTTAATAGGATTTGGATTTTCGGGGTTAGAAGTTTAGGTCTTAGACAAATATTTATAAATTTCAGTTTGGATTCGGTTCGGGTACCCATTTAAATTATGTAATTTTTTTAAAAAATTCAAATGTATCTAAATTACCTCAAAAATCCAAAATAAAAACAATACACAACATATGAATTTTAACAATATATGATCTAATAATACCTATAATTAACATGAAAATTATTTCGGTTGAGGTATTTGAGTGAAAAAGGTATGTTTCCAAGCATTTTATATATTTCAATTATTTTAAGATACTTTTAAATATTTTAAAGTATCATTGGATACCTTTAAAAAATTTGGATACTTTTGAATATATATTTCAGATATTTCGAATATTTTTGGCTATTTTTTGGATATTAAGTCTAAAAATAATAAATATTTTTACATATATAGTTATAGTTCGGCTAATTTTGGTTCGGGTCGGATTCGGTTATGGGTTTTCGGATATTGAATTTATGAACTGTTTGGATATTTTACTGCGTTCGGTTCGGGTTCGACATCGTTTTTTCGTGTGGGTTCACTTCTGATTTTCGGGTTCAATTTTTTTGTCCACCCCTAGCTAAAAGACATCATAGAAGACATATTGGAAATTACATAAAAGCTTCTTGAAAACAAAGATATCAAGACCAAAAGCAGACATCAGCAAGCACAACATCAAGATTATATGAGTTGGAGAAAAGTCTATTCATATTGCTCCGATGAATTGAAGCCACGAGCAGACGCCACTCATTGTATTGCTTCAATATAAGAAGCCACGAGTAAGCGATAAACTCCAAACTTGAGTATGCAAGGAAGAGATGATGTTGACCATCGACTATCCAACCGACTTGATGCGGGACTCATTCCCTTGTAAAGAGAACCGGATACTAACAACTCGTAGTAACTACTCAAGGAAAGGCACAACTTCACACATTTGACGCTTCACAAGGCTTAACCCAACAAACTGGGGTGCATTAAAGAAGATAAGAAAACCAAAACAGAACCAACGACTAAAACTCCACTTCAGAGCCAGTAAGAAGATCACCAAACAAAGCCAAAAGCGAGAGAACATGCAAACTCGATAAGAAAATCTCCAAACCAAAGACAAAACACCAATCTAACCAATCTGTTATGAGGGAGCCTTAAAAATTTCAAATAAACCCGAGATAAAGATCGAAAAATTTTTGGCCTTGAAACCCAAATAACCAACTCATTGACTGGCCTTCTATTCGTGTTCACCCGGACTTGCCTTTTGCTTGTCCTCAAGCGAACTACAAAACTTAAATCGGGAAGAGAAGTTTGAAAGCGAGGACTCATAACCAAAGGAAAATGTGAAGGTGATTGAACCGAGATCCTTAGGAAGAAGTAGCTTATAGCGAGACTCTATTCTAGTCTTTTATACTTCACCGTAGCTTTTCCAAGCCCCAATTTACTCTAAATTTCGAGACTAAAGGAAACTTCTACTATCAACTCATTTGACTCTTTAACATTCATTCATTTTCAATTAAACGTAATCTCACTATGGACAATGAATTAAAACTGTGTTGGCTAGTTGGGAAAAGGGGCAAAGAAGTGTCGAAAAAGGAGGTTTCGCAAACTTTATGATTTTAGTGGTTCACTCATAAAAAGAATAGTGTTGACACCGTGTAAAAGCAAGGGAGAGAGGAACAATTGATGTATACAAAGAATTTGCTTCCACTAACATTCTCAATCCCCTTATCTATCCTAGTTTCAACCCCAATGTCAAACTTTCCAATTCTCAACCACAATCAAGTTTATCTTTCTTTTAAGTACACACTCCCTTTCTTTTCTTTTTTTACTTAGTACTCTAAGGATTTTTACCTCTAACTCTTTTCTTTTTTCTTTAGAAGATAATCCACAAATCTCTTTTCATCATCTATTGTTTCTTTTCTCTCTTTTTTTCCTTTTCACTTCCTTGTGGACTTTTAAACTACTTAAGATTTCATTAGAGCTAACTTTGATCTTAACCTTTCTTTTCAACTTAGTGTGCTATCTCTCTTTTTCCTTTCTCTCTTCTCTGATCTCTTTTTTTTTTTTCCTTTTTTCGATTTTTATTATTTTCTTTTTTCAATATCACCATCCCAAATTCAACAACTCTTTCTTGAGTTTCTACATATCCCTTCCTATTTACACTAACCTTAACGCGAGGCTAGTCCTTTGGAAGCATTTTCTTTGTCGTTCTTTTACTCACGAGATTTTTCACATGCGTACACTTTCAAGAAAAATGCTTCACTCAATAAAACTCAACGGGGGTCTATAATGAATGGCTAAGGGCTTAAGGGAATGGTACCATCTTAAAAATGAAGATGGGCATTTCGATTAACAAAAAGGGTGGTAGAAAACGGTTTCTTTAATCCAAATGGTTATAAAAATCAACGGTTTGTTATTCAAAGTCCCTAGTGAGAAAAAATAATGTCAAAATTTTAAGTCCAAGTTCACTAGAGTCAAACGAGTTTTCAAGTTGGTTTTACTAAACTAGGATCTTTTGAAAGGGGGAGTTCTGACTATTGATTTTCCATTTTTTCGGCTAGGCTCAAGCTACAACCTACTTCTAGCAAGGGTCTCGATTGAATCCCTAAGCGTAGTCCACTTACAAGGCAAATAAATCATTGTTCTCTATGCAAATGCATCATGCATGATTTCTAAGACTCGATTATACTAAAGATGATAAGAAGAAATGCAACTACATGATTCTTTTGGTTTTTTCAAAACTTTTCAATTTTTTTGGTTTTTTCTATGCCATAACTATTAACAATGCATCCTATTCTACATGAGACTCAAAGAAATAAAACAAGACAAAACAACTTGAGAAAGCACATTAGTAACCATTCTCCTCCCCCAGACTTACTCATCACCGTCTCGACGATTGAATAAAATCCAACGAAGGAGACCAACAACCACAAACGCAAGAAAATAAAAGACATAATGGTATTTACAATGGAGAAAATGATGGCACCTTGATTCAAAAAGTCGGGGAACCGGCGGATTCCTCCGTGTCGAGGGAGTAGGAATCGCTGCTCGTGGTTGGTGCTGGTGATCTCCTCCTTCTTATTTGTCTTCGCGGCTCATAGCATGAGTGTCGTGATGGTTCATAAACCACCATTGTGCTCGAAGTTCCACCAAAAGAGTGTCTCCCGCCTTCATCAACATCCATTCTCTCCTCTTGGTCTTCTTCTTGGGCTCTTGAGGATCCTTCTCTCGCAAGTTTGTTGGTAAGCACTTTCACTTGCTTCTTCAATGTCTTGACTTGACCCTTCAATCTTTTAGCCACTTTGACAAGTTTATGAATTGTCCTATCTTGCCATTTGTTCCATTTTTGAATTAGCTTGAGCTTTTTATGCGCATACACAGTTCCTTTGGAGGATGATGGTCCATCAAATGGGTCAAAGTGATAGCGGTGAGAACCATACACCTCTTCTTCATCTTTGAATGGTGCCTCTCTTGCATCACTCGATTCTTCTTCTTTATCACTTGAGTTCTCCATTCGCGGAGCTTTTCCTTTAGCTTTTGAATTCCACATTGAATATTGGGTTTCGGGGTTGTAAAACCCATCTTGTGGCATGAAAGCGATGTTCTCGCGTATGCAAAGGGCTATCGCATCGCGGTTGGGCAAGAGGAACTTCCGGTTGTCATCATGATGTATGTGTAATGGGAGTCCACCTTTCCTCCTAAGAACCGTGAATTTGCTAAGTAAGCCATATTTATAAGTAAAGAGTGTTCTTCGTTGGGAGGAAAATCAATCCTAATGCCCTTGTTGGCAAAATGTTTCAAGATCGGGTTCACTACCCCCTCCAACCATAAATTGAGCATTAGTGTTCGTCAACTTGTAGAGTGTAGTGTGAATATCCAATAAATGCAAAAGCAAGGCTCCAGCGAGATCAATCCTTAGTTCTTGTGGTTCAAAAACTTGATGGTTGACGCCCGTGATGATTGGCTTGATCCCTTTCAAGAGTAGATACATATCGCCCGCATTAATCTTTCCCGCTTCCCTTCTTGTAAAAAATGTATTCGTAAGGCACTTGTGAACATATCTAATGGTCAGGTGATGAATCTTCGATGCTTTGATACCCGTCTTATACTCGCCAAATCCAATCTTCTTCCACATGTCTCTATCCTCGTCCTCAAGCTTTGATATTATCGGGTTTTTTTCTTTTTGAAAGTTGAACAATCCGCTCAACCTGG
Source organism: Anastatica hierochuntica (assembly GCA_900406275.1). Classification (NCBI taxonomy): domain Eukaryota; kingdom Viridiplantae; phylum Streptophyta; class Magnoliopsida; order Brassicales; family Brassicaceae; genus Anastatica; species Anastatica hierochuntica. The sequence goes on along the minus strand of OVAN01000812.1, from coordinate 10,692 downwards.
ATGTGGTCCATTCAATTTCTTCCTCTCCAATCTTACAACTAAATTTTCCGCTTTCTTCGTCGTACTCCAAAGTGGAAAGAAACTCACAAGTGCTTGGTGACCCAATTCTCTATAGAAGAAGAAGTTGCCTATTCCCATGTTAAGGCATATCGTGTTGACATCATCAAAATTCCGAGTTTCACCAAAGCTTCTCTACTCGCCCATCTTGTTTGAACCCATTTCTTTCCCATCAAAGCGTTGTAGAGTTGTGTCGCGATTGATCCTCATGATTTCTTTGGTTTCGCTGCTTTCTTAGGTGTGGGTTTTATCACGGTTTTCTTAGTCGCCTTTCTCCTCCTTTCCAAAGGAGGAACATCCTCACCTACTTCTTCATCACTACCTCCAGCATTAACATCAATTTTCGGCTTGGTTTCTTGCACTATTTCCTTGCCCTTAGCTCTCTTTGGGCGAGCACTCGAGCTTGCTTCTCCTACCGCCTTCTGCGGGTTTGATGGTCCTCTTGGTTTGTTGTTTCTTGTGTTTGTCATTGTACCTTCAAGATTAGAAAATAGCTAAGTTAGTTCTTGATTAAAATAGAACTAATGGATGTCTTAGTCATTGGTAATCATTATGTATATCAACATAAACCATCATAATAACTTAAACTATCCACAACTTAGCAACTTCTATTCCATTCATCCTTCTTTCATAAGTACAAAGATCATCACAACTCATTGAAACATTGCATTGGCACACATTTGTGACCTAAATAACAACTCAAAAACATCATAGCAATGAGAATTCATCAAATCAAAACCATACAAAAGGACTTAGAAAATTTTCCACATTTTCACTCTCTTGAAATTTCTAAAACTTAATCTAGTGGCTAAATCATTTAGTAGTCTTTTGTAGAAAGACTTCTCATAACCTCATGAACTCATAGAAATCACAATCCTTAATTTTCTATAACGTTCAAAATTCTCAAAATTTCTCAAAAATCCTAAACTTTTGATTTCAAAAATCAAGCAATTCACATGTTTTTGGAGGTTGTCCTAGCATTAAAAAGGTTAACCTAACCTTATCTAAGCATAATCAATCACTAGAAACAACCAAATCATCCTAAAATCAAAATCTAAGAATTTATTCAAAGAGAGGGATTAGAGAGATTACCTTGTTTTGGAGTGGGAGAGCTAGAGAATAATGGAAATGAGTAAAAATTACACTAGAGAATGTAAAAATCGGATGATATGAAAAGATTTGAGAGAAATTGATGACGATTTGAGGGAAAAATTGAAAACTTTTTTGGTTTCTAAGAGGAGAAAACGATGAAGAGATGGAGGAGAGAGATAGATTTGTGTTTGTGGGGTTGTTTTAGAAAGAAAATTTTGTTTTAAAATTAAACCCCAAAAAAATTAAAATTGCACAAATAACCCACTTACCTGGTGAGGTTGGCGGTCCGAGAAGGCGTTGTGGACCACCAGCCATAGGTGTCTGGACCGCCAGACATCTCCGAAAGCTGTCTTTTAGCTTCTCGTTCACCTATTTGCAAGATCAAAACAAAGAACGACCCAAAATCATTATTTTAAGGAAATATGGAGCCTAATATATATAAGGATACCATGGGATTGCCTCCCAAGTGCGCTTGTTTATCGTCACTAAGCTTGATGTTGTTAACAGCTTAGGCGATTTCGGGATCCAAAAGAAGAACCATGATTTGGCTTCCTCATCCGGTGCGTCGACCAAGTATGGCTTGCATCACTGACCATTAACCATAAATTCACCGCCATCCTTGTTCCAATGTAAAATAGCACCATAAGGCCTCACTTCTTTGATCCTAAACGGATCGGACCATCTTGACTTTAACTTCCTGGGAAATAGCTTCAATCGGGAGTTGAAAAGCAAGACTTGGTCTCCTTCTTTGAAGTCTCTTTTTATGAGTTTCTTGTCATGAAACACCTTAGTTCTTTCCTTGTAGATCTTGGAACTCTCATAAGCATTCATTCTCAACTCATCAAGCTCCTCTATTTGAATTAGATGTTTTTCTGAAGCGGTCTTGATATCAAAATTTAACATCTTTGTAGCCTACAAAGCCTTGTATTTTAACTCAAGCGGGAGATGACAAACTTTACCATATAGAAGGTTGATTGGAATTGTACCTATTAGTGTCTTGAAAGCGATACGGTAAGACCCTAAGGCATCATCTAACTTCATTGCCCAATCCTTCTTTGTCTTCCCAACCGTTTTCTCTAAGATGGTTTTGTTTTGTCGGTTTGAGACCTCCACTTGGCCCGAGGTTTGAGGATGATATGGAGTAGTGACCTTGTGCTTGACTCCATTCTTCTTGAGCAAACTCTCAAATACCTTGTTGATGAAATGAGATCCCCCATCGCTTATGACCATCCGAGGCACACCAAATCGAGGGAAGATGATGGATTTGAAGAGCTTGATTACTACCTTAGCATCATTGGTTGGACTAGCGAGTGTTTCTACCCACTTGGAGACATACTCGATCGCTACCAATATGGATTGGTTCCCATATGAAGAAGAGATTGGTCCCATGAAGTCAATATCCCACACATCAAATAATTCTACTTCAAAGATCGGGTTTTGGGGCATTTCGTTTTGCTTACTAATGTTCCCTTTTCTTTATCATGGGTCACATCTAGAAACGTATCCATGAGCATCCTTGAACAACGATGGCCACCAAAACCCCGCTTGGAGAACCTTTTGAACTGTTTTAAAGGCCGCGAAAGGTCCTCCATAACTTGAGTCGTGGCAACAAAAAAGAACGTCTTGAACTTCTCCCTCTGGTATGCATCTTCGAAAGAGACCATCCTTTCCTTTTTTGTACAAGAAGGGTTCATCCCAATAGTAATGTTGAACATCTTTATAGAATTTCTTCTTCTCGTAGCTTTTTAAACTTGATGGCTCAATCCCACATGCTAGATAGTTCACAAAATCTGCATACCAAGGTAGTTTCTCCTCATAGGCTTTACTCTTGTTGATGGAGGTGTAAGCAAAATTCTCCTCAACAAAAGAGTCAATTGCATTAACTTGTTCTTCGGGTAAGGAATCATTAATGGGCAAGCCTTCATCGATTTTCATTCTAGACAACTAATCTGCTACATCATTCTTTATCCCTTTCTCGTCCTTAATCTCTAAGTAAAATTCTTGCAAAAGAAGGATCCATCTCAACAATCTTGGTTTTGCGTCTTTCATGACCAAGAGATGTCTTAAAGCGGCATGATCCGTGTAGACAATTACCTTAGAGCGTACTATGTCTGAACAAAACTTTTAAAATGCAAAGATGATAGCAAGAAACTCATTCTCCGTTCTTGCATACTTCATTTGAGTATCATCCAAGGTTTTGCTTGCATAGTAGATGACATGAAGCTTTTTCTCCAACCTTTGTCCTAAAACTGCTCCAACCGTGAAGTCACTTGCATCACACATAATCTCAAAAGGCAATTCGCAATTCAGAGCTTGAACTATTGGGGCTGATATTAAGGCTTCCTTGATCCTCTTGAATGCCTTCATACAATCTTCATCAAACTCAAAAGGCACATCCTTGCATAAGAGCTTTGTAAGAGATCTTGCTATTTGAGAAAAGTCTTTGATAAACCTCCTACAGAAACCCGCGTGTCCAAGAAAGCTTCTTATTTCTTAAACCGTGTTGGGTGACTCAAACTTAACCATGACATCGATCTTAGCGTTATCCACTTCAATACCCATACTTGAAATTCGATGTCCAAGCACAATGTCATTTCTCATTTCTCACCATGAAATGACATTTCTCCCAATTGAGGACGAGGTTTGTTTCTTCGCATCGCTTCAAAACCCTACAAAAATTTGACAAACAATCACCAATAGAGGATACATAGACCGAAAATTAGTCCATGAATACCTCCATTATATCCTCAATCAAATCCGAAAAGATAGAAATCATACACCTTGGAATGTTCTCGGTGAATTACATAGCCCAAACGACATCCTTCGATAAACAAAGGTACCATAAGGGCATGTAAAAGTCATCTTTTCTTGGTCATAAGGGTGTATTAGGATTTGGAAGAAACCCAAATACCCATCCAAGAAGCAATAAAATGAGTGGTTAGCCAATCTTTCAAGCATTTGATCAATAAAAGGCAAAGGGAAGTGGTCTTTCCTAGATTCAAGTTCAACTTTCTATAATCAATACACATCCTATGCCAGGTGATCAATCTAGTTGAGACTAACTCATTCTTATCATTCTTTACAACGATCATGCCTCCGTTTTTGGAAATTACATGGACTAGAGATATCCAAGTACTATCCGAGATATGTAGACTATCCCTGCCCCTAGTAGCTTCAAGATCTCTTTTTTAACAACCTCTTTTAAATTAAGATTTAGCCTCCTTTGGTGTTCAATTGAGGATTTAGATTCATCTTCTAAGTAAATCCTACGCATGCAAAGAGAAGGAGAGATGCCTCTTATATCATCAAGATTATATCCTATAACTTTTCTATATTTTTCAATTCTCCTAAAAGTAAAGCAACTTCATCATCATGCAATTCATCACTAATTATGATCGGGTAAGTGGAATTGGGACCAAGAAATGTGTACCTTAGCCCGGAAGGGAGAGTTTTAAGTTCCATCTTAGGTGCCTTGAGTTTGGTCCAATCATCCTCCTCTCGTGGCTTTTCTTTGGTCATCTCCTTAGCTTTATCCATCTTAAGTTCCTCATCCTCGATCAATTCCAAGGTGCAAGTATTCTTTGATATGACCTTGTGGGAATCCAACATCCTTTCATAACCACTTGCAAGCACATTTTCGATTACTCTTTCCACCTTGGGCATTGTGAAAGATACTTGAAGTGCGTCTTGGGCATTAAATTCTTCAAAGAATTCATCTGTCATCTCATCCAAGAAGTCAACGCATCTATGCTTGCGTTCGAGTCCCGAGATTCATCCGTTTTGATTAAGGCAACTTGAAATAGGGTAGAAGAGAATAGAAGAATCTACAAAATGCATTTCCTAAGACATATATATGATACTTTCTAATTACGACTCGAAAACATCTTAAAGCGATATAAAAAGTTCTAAAATGCAAAGAAAACTCTATAAACTCTAAGCTATACTATGCAAAATGTGTAAACATCACTTTCTTCTTCTTCGCTTTTTCTCTGTTGTTTGACTGTATTTTGTTTTTCTTCCTCAGTTTCCAATTTGACATCCGATTTTATTCATGAATGAAAAATAAAAACTAAAAAGTATTAGTTAATTAGTCATGTAGAGTACAATGCATCTGAATTATAAACATTCTTTGCTAATTGATTTGCAGTTTCATTCAAGAACATAACTTGTAGTTTTGAGTTGCCTGAGCATGTGCCTTCTCAACGCTTGGTTTCTTGTGAATTATTTAACCCTTCTCCATCCTTTTTATGTGGATATGTAGAAGGGTTATCCGACTGTATAAAAGATCTTCCCTAAATGGATATGTTTCATACAATCTTTTAGCTTTCAACATCACTTGGGTTTCTATCCTGACAGTATTGGAGGTTCATACGCTCCAAAGAAAGATTCATCTTGTTGTTGGGTGGAGTTACAAACGTACACAACGCCATCTCAACAGTGAAGGGGTCCTCTAAAATTTACGTCTTATACAGCCTGATACTTTAACAAAGTTGTTCCTGTTTAGCTTCTACCAATTTGGTCCCATCTAAAATGCCTTCTCTAATTCTCTAATAAACTCAATGTCTTCCAATGAATGTTTGATGTCTCTACTGTTCTATTCTTGTCGTTTGAATCTTATTGAACTTTGAAATAAACGCGCCCTAAAAACAAACTTTATCATCATCCGACTCGAAAATTACAATGAAGCCTTGATATCGAACAAGTGTAAGTTTCCCACCCGCAACCAAACTGATTAACCGCGGTTTCCATGATCTTTCCAAATGAAAGACAAGGTGAATGGTTTACTTATCGAAGATCAAATCAACACCCTCAAAACCTCGTAAAATAAAACTCGGCTCAACTGTAAAACAAGTTTGGCTCTGCTCAACCTCCACTCTTCAGTGGCTACATCCCTTTCACAAAACAAGATTAGACCTCATTGAAGATAACAAAAAAAGCTGGTTAGACTTTACTATGAACTGGATAAGGACTCGCGTAATACGCGAGTAAATATAAATATTTAATGTCTGAAATTTCTAACATGTATAATCATGGGTCGTATAAATAGATTTTATATTAAAATCCACATTCAAATAAACATGTATAATCATGGCTAGTATAAGTAAATTGTACGTTTAGTTATTCATTGATTGTATTTTGTGTTTGTAAGTAAAAAAAATCTTAAACTGACTAATAAATTATATATTTCATATTATGTAAATTAAGTTGAATAAACATCACTTGTTTTTGAAAATATATTTTGAGCCTTAATTCTTCTTACAATTTAAATAATTCTTTTGTGATGAATCAAATTTAAAAATTAAGATATGCAAAATTTAAAGCACCATGTATTAGATTACTATTTTATAATGTGATATATTATAAATCTTATGTGTATTCTATAAATTTTATTTTGTGATTTTATTGTTTTTCCCTTAATTAAATCATGTATTATATAGTTACCATTTTATAATAAGATAATAAGATTCCACTATTGATATTTTATTTTCGTTAAGAAGTAAATAACTAATAAAAAAAATTTGACCCAAAAAAGTAAAAATTAAAAAGTTATATTAATTTCTATTTCTACATTGACACATGTTGCGATCTAAATAAAAATTGACACGTGTCAAAATCCAGTGAGTTATAATTTCTGCCTATGTGTCACGTTCACGTTGGACGCGTTCAACTTTATCTAATAAAACTAGAAAATATTAACTACGAACAGAGAAAACTGAGCAGACGGGTGGTCTTATACTTTTCAGAACCACCTAATCTCCAGAAAACTTCGAAAACCGATTCATAAACCGTTTTACCTCCTAGTCGCCTCTGTGGACAGAACCAGGAAAACAAACCTAGGCTCTGATACTAAAATATAACACTTGTCTAGTCTCTCCGAGAACAGTGTGTCATAAATCCTAAATTTTAGCTTAAACTACTCAACAAGTCTAGGGATCAAATCTTATTAATCAAGTTAACGTCTTACAATTATTCAATCAACCAAAATAACGAGCTAAAAAAAGTCCAAATCTAAATTCTATAGTGAAAATTGTTTAGAAAAATACATGAAGGAAATGTTGATCATGAAAACTTCATCAGGATCGTCTAGTATATTCGGTTACTTGTTAGTCTCATCTGAGAGGAGATAAGAGAAAAAGAGGGGTGAACATCATAAAGACACTCAACAAGGAGGGGTAATGTTATGCAACCATATACTCGATTTAAGAACTTCAACCACACAAACAAGTCATAGAATAAACAAGCTAACATGGCACCTAATGCACCTAAGCAACAAACCATGACCCTAGCCTACATAATACAAATACGAACTTAGTGACCGCGCACACCCTTTGTTGAGGCTTTCTCGTATAGGATAAGTGCTCATACACACCACCTAATGAACATTTTATCGATATATATGGCTATAGGTCGGTCGATCGACTTACCCCTGCACCCTCCACACACAAGACTCTATGTTAAAAAATGTCACGCTTTACTCTCTGCTAAGTTTGAAAACACACCCCGACAGAGTTATAAATGTCATGTCGTACCCTCGACCAAGATAGGGACACACCGCGATTTCGAGTTACGAATGTCACACCATACTTTTTAACAAGCTACATATGTATACTTGTATACAAGTCCTAGATTTCAACATTTGAATCAAACAATGTGTTAAATTATCTAAAAATTCAAGCTTCAGTTTTAAACAAGCAAGCAAGATCTAGTCAAACTCAATAAAATAGACCATTCTTGTTGCGACACTAAATTACGTGAGAAAAAGTAAACAACAAGAGCCTGAAGAGTACATATGTCTAATGTAACATTCGTGTTCGGAAATTTGAACAAGAAAAATGACTTGGGCGTGAAAGATGTATAAACTGGTGGTAAGGACTAAAGAAAACTCGGCTATGTATTTAAAGCTGGACCAGAAATGGTTTAGTTCCTCAAATATGGGTAATATACATTACTGGCGAAGCCAAAAATGGCATAAGTCTTATTATAAGGGGGTAGGTATAGCGAATTGGATAGAACCTTGAGTTTTGGACGGACCATGGTCTAATTCTACCCACTCGATCATGGATAGACCATGAGTTATTTGGTCGGATCAAGATCGATGGATAAGATTATGATTAATCAAGGATCACAAACAGACTAAATTAGTGAATGGAATTTGAATGCTTGATTCGATCAAGTGGAAATTGAACTGGTCAAGAAACTGAGCTGAACTGGACTAACTGGCCGAGCAAGAATGTGCCTAAGGAAAGATTCTGAGAATTTCATATGAGCTTGTTGATTGAGCTGGGCAGATCAGAAAAGAACTGTCGGATTGGATATGACTGGTCGGAATTCAATAAAAGGCTGGTCAAATTCGGACAAGACAATTATTTTTTTTGGATCCAGAAAAGGAAGCTGGCCGAATACTAAGTAACTTCTCCTAAGGAAATTGGCGAGAACAATTATACAAAAATGAAACAGGATTGGTTATTTGGCCTAATGGGTGTGTCTAACCGTTACTTGACATTTTCTTGGGCCAAAATGCAACATTCTGAATCTTTATAGGAAATCAAGCATTTATTCTCATTTCTTCACAAAAAGAAAGAACATAGAAAGTGAAGGCGATTCCAAGAGAGCGAAGGTTTTCGAGTGTTTGTGGTGCAATTGACTGTCAGAATGAACCGATCAAGTCTGTTCAATTAAACAGATAGGCTAAGGTGATTTTGTGATCGTAGTCACGCTTAGACATATTCTGTGATGGTCTAATGCCTTTGATTGCATGAGAAATGGTCGATGGTCGAATATTTTCTCTATAGTTAAGTTTTATGGCTGAGGAAGTTATCCGTTAAGATCGGTTGTCAAACGTTATTTGATAGTCAGGCTGATGGCTGAGTTTTAACTGATTCTAATGGTCGATGGTCGAGTTTACTTGATGATAAGGCCAATGGCAAGATTATGCTTGAATAAAACTGGAACTGAGTGTAACACGAATATCACTGGATGGAAATGAATATGAAATGATTAAGGTGTTTCTATGTGTAGTTGGTGAGACAGGATGTCCGATCTCGCTCAACATTCCCTTGTTGATGCATTCTGCGAGAATGCATGTATTGGGACAAGTCATGGTGGAAGTCCTTTTGACTAAGCAGCTCGCCAGCCAAGGTTGGAAGGGAAGAATGGTAGATTGTCGTAGTTTTATTGTGGATGGTTTTAGAAAATATAACAGTTTATTGAAAACAGACCATTTTACTGAAAACTTAACTTTTTATTCTAAATAATGAATAGACTTGACTAAAATTGATTAAACACGCAAATGTTTAATGAAAAAGGAGCTAGGATGTATCAAGTTGGTATCAGAGAGTGGTAGGTTCTAGGACAGTATAAGAATAATGGCCTATTTAGAGAGAAATCCATCTTTCCAAGTCAAGGTCTCATGGTAAGATTGTTTTGTGTAAGACTAAGTTAGTATGGGCTAACTAAGTTATATGGACTATTTATTGTATATGGCTAAGTGTAGTTGAAATAAGAAGCAAACTGTGAATGAAAGTGAGGGAATGCCTAGGGAGAGGAATTACCAGGTGGGAACTAAGTTGAATTTGATGAAGCGTAGAACTCCCATGAATTTGATTGTGATTGACGATGAAGCGGTTGATGTTATTATTATTGCTGCAACTGCAGGTACGCTGAGAATCTGGTTAATCCTGCACCTTTTGGGCTACAAGCTGTTCTGATGATGTTGGCATAAGTCTTAGAGAGACTGCCTGTTGTTGTGCAAGCACCAATGGCATCACTGACTGTTGCTCTAGTTTTGGTGAATGAGCATGTTGTTGTGGATGTGGGAGAAGAGTTTCCTGAACCAAGGGTTTCATCTTACGTGAAGGCGATGGACCATATGCAGGAGCTCGGAATAAATTTTTTTCTTGTGGAGACAGAAGAGTGGAGGAGTCGACTGGAAAGAAACTTCAACACTAATTGTTTCCCAGAGAATTACAAGAAGGATATAGTAGTCCATTGCTTGGAAGGGAATAGTCACACCTATTGGAAAGGTGTGTCTACTCGAAGGGAAAACCAGAGAGTTGTACTTGGGAAAGTTTTAGTGAACTCTTCTGCTCCAAGTACTTTCCTTCAGAGGCCTTTGACATACTAGAAGGAGCCTTCTTGGAAATGCAGTAAGGTAATATGATTGTGTTGGTGTACGGGATTAAGTTCAACAAACTTAAGATATATGCGGGAAACAAATTGGAGGATGAGAAAGTTCAAGTTCGTCGATTTATATGCGGGATGAGGATTGATCTCAGAAATCGCTTCTTGGTTCGAACTACGATTTAGTTTTTGAGCTGGTGAAGAAGACAGCTCTGTTGGAAAATGGGATAAATGATGAGGCTGTAGCTGTACAAAATAGTTAGGGTGAATCCAATCAACAAAATGATATGCAAATGCCAATAACTAAATCAGATATACAGAAATTAAAATTAATTTTTCGTTTTTTTTTCGTTTTTTTTTAAAAAAATTTCGTTTTTTTTGAACGAAAATCTGGTATAGAATTGCATGTTGATGACATTTTTA
>OVAN01000811.1:0-50095 GCA_900406275.1 Anastatica hierochuntica | reverse complement strand
ATATGAGTCAGGCATCCAAAGAAGGAATACAGAACCGTTCTCATCTGATGTTTACAGTTGTATGAACCGAGGAAGAGGATTCTGCCAAAAAAAAATCTAAAAATCATGTTTCATCCAAAATAAAAATTATATAAAGATGCAATAACTAGGTGCTTCACCGTCTATAAGGTTGTCGTTTTTGCGAAGATTTTATACACATTTTACTGGTTATTCTTGGTGGAGGTGGAGCATATATTGTTTCGACAGCTCTTAATTCGTCTTACCTTTGGAAGCATTGCAAGATATTGAGGCTGACGAAAAACATGAGACTTCTAGCAGGACTTGGTGATGGAGCATCAAAGATCTCAAATCTTTTTCGAATTGGATTTTGGACATTGGAGATGGCAAAATAAATTTGCCAAACGATGGTCAAGGTGATACTGATATACCCGCTGATTTACTAATCAAAGAGAATAGAGAAGATTCAGTTGAAACCATCGCGAAGGAGGTCTATGGTGAATCTTTTTAGACGTCCCAAGATAAGGACTTGTATAGACATAGAGCCATTCTTACTCCAATGAATGAAGAGGTCGATAGAATTAATGATCACATGCTATCCTAATTGCCAGATAACATTATTTATTTTGACTATTGTCATGTATTACGTAACTCTTTTTAATTTTTATGAATAATATGACGACATGAACATTTGGAAACTATAATTGTGATTCCTTAGAAGAGAAGACTTATCTTAGCTCTGATAGCATAACTCCATCAGATATTAACATAGACGAAAACAGTGATGAAACGCCATATTATCCAGTGGAGTTTTTGAACAGTGTGAGTCGCTGGACTTCCAAGACATTTTTTGAAGTTAAAGGTTGGTGCTCCTATCATGTGTCTCCATAACATTAATGCCNGAAGAGAAGACTTATCTTAGCTCTGATAGCATAACTCCATCAGATATTAACATAGACGAAAACAGTGATGAAACGCCATATTATCCAGTGGAGTTTTTGAACAGTGTGAGTCGCTGGACTTCCAAGACATTTTTTGAAGTTAAAGGTTGGTGCTCCTATCATGTGTCTCCATAACATTAATGCCAAAGGTGGGTTATGTAATGGTACTAGGTTGATTGTTACTCAGCTAGCACGCCACGTTATAGAAGGTAGAATCATCTCAGGAAATGATGTAGATGGAGAAAAAGTTTTAATCCAAGGATGTATGTCACACCGCCCGAAGCAAAGTTTCCCTTCAGGATGCGTCGTAGACAGTTCCCTGTGACGTAAGCTTTTGCGATGACCATCAATAAAAGTCAAGGTCAAACAATTCAAAACTTCGGTTTGTTTCTACACAGACCGGTATTCTCTCACGGTCAATTATATGTTGTACTATCTAGAGTGATATCGAGATCAGGATTAAAAATCTTGATAACCGATAAAGAAGGCCAACCTAAAACAAAGACGTTGAATGTGGTATACAAGCAAGTATTTCAAAATATTTCGTAGATCACGGTACGCTTTTTTAAATACGCTTTTTACATTATCATATGCAAATATATATTGGGTTGTTACAAATGCAAAACTGTAAAAAGTTTTGCTAACCATTCGTTGTGATTTTTTTGTAGGTTTCTCTTGAGTACAAACTTTAAATTATTTTTCTATATTTATTTTCTTGAATTTACCTAATCTGTTTTTAAAAACTCTATTGTTATTCTTTAGTATTCTAAACACCGTAACAGGTTTCTTAATAATGTTAAACGAGAAGAGGTTTCTTTTGTGTCTACATTTTTGATTTGTAAATAATGCAAAGCAAATACGAATACAAGAATAACGACATAACTAATACATATATTGTATTAGATGCGTAAGTAATCATGTCAATCTTCAAATATACGCATTACACAACGTATTAGCCTGCACTGGGTGCGAGCCGATCACCTAGTTTCATAAAAATCACAAAATTACGTTTGAAAGACAAATCTAATAAAAAATCCCAAAATTACGTTTACAAATATATTGCTTAAAAATTGGGAATATATATATATATATATATATATGAAAGTCACGATACAAAGATTTTATTTATGGTATACAAAAAGATATTCCATAAAGATACTAATTCGATAAGCATAATATATATATTTAAGATTGTAATCTTATTTTAATCTATTTTTGGAATCAAAGATGTACGAAAATAGCTTTTCTAATAAAATAGATCAACATGAAAGAGACATGGCAAAGACCTGCTACAAGTTTTACAAAGTGTAATGTACATGCATCTTGGAGGAATGCTCAGTACCATAGTGGAGGGGCTTGGATTACGAGAGATTCCGAGGGCAGAACTACATATCATGCACGTGAGGCCTTTGTTCTGTCTTTCAACAGGATTTATGCTGAACTTCAATGTATTAGATGGGCTCTGCAAAGTGTAAAAGATCTCCGTATCCGAAAGATCATTATTGCCACTGATTGTGGAAATGCTTATGAAGCTATTACTAAACCGTTGGGCTGGCCTCGGTATCGTCATATTACGGATCAGATCTGGAGCTTACAGGCTGATTTTGAGTCATGTCATTTTGAAGGAGAATGTGTTCAAGCTAATACCATTGCACAAGCTATTGCGAGGAGTGTTACACGCGATGGACGTTTACAATCATACCTTTCGTTGGGGGGTCATTCCTAGCTTCAAGATAGAATCCAAGCAGACTCATAAAGTGCTCTCTTGATCGCCTTATTTAGGTGTTGGAGCTGCTAGTTTCTTTTCATTACCTGTTATTGGGTTGTGTTTCTTTTTTCTCCACTGTTTATGTACCAATAATAAATCTCAGACGTTTAAAAAAAAAAAAAAGTTAGATCAATCTCTCTATATAAGACCATCAAATCTAATGTTCTTTCGTATTCACACATAGAGATATCAATGTGGACCGAAATCCACGAGTTAGGTCCAAGTAAGGCCATTGCGGAGCGGGTTTGGACACGTTAAAAAATTATCCATAAAAACGCGGGTCATACAGGCCGGACCCGTATGGTCCGCGGATTTTGGCGGGTTACCGCGGGTTGTCTACGGGTTGAGTGTACTAGTGTTCATATGGATTTCTATTTATATTACGTATGTTTTAAACTTTAGCAATCTATTCTCTTTGACACTTTGATAAGCAATGTTTTTCTAATGAAATTTGGTGATGAAAGCTGTCAAATTTAAACTTAGCTTTGGTATTAAAAGAAATTAACCATATCACATTTTCTGACAGAATCCATTTCGAACTAAGACAATATTTTAAATTAACCTTCCCAACAAAAACTATGATGGTTCATGAAATGACATCTTGTTGTATATATAGATATATATTTTTGTGTACGGCATTTATAGTTATAGCATCGAATATATTAAAAGATAACTATTTTTTTTTGTAAATTTGTAAATCATCTTAATGGATTGATCTAGTGGTTAAAAAAGTGTAACTATATTAACGACGATTGGGTGTTATAAAAAAAAAGATGTTGATTTATTGTCAATTATTATCCAATTATCATTTATATATAAATATGCGTGTATATATGGTTAATCCGAATGAGCTTTTAACAACTCGTTAACATTCAGTTTTCGTTTTCTTGATTTTTGAAAACTCAATCTGAACCATAAAACACAAACTCATTCTAGCTCTATTAGTGTATAGCCTCAAAGTTTCTATTTTCGATGACCCGCGGGCCGGTCCGCTAACCGCTTATATATGTGCGGGTCGGGATTGGTCAGCTCTTAAGGAGACTGCGGCCCGCGACGGTATGACCCGCAATGATTAAATTGGAAATAAGACCGCAGCGGGGCGAGACAATTGGTCGCGGGAGAATCCAATTGACATTTCTATTTACACACAAACAATTTGTTTCTAAAAAATTTTGTAACATTTCTTATTCTAACAACTGTTTCTTTTGCATATGTAATGCATTTTTTATTTGCTTCAGAGTTGGATCATGTACTCTAAACATCATAAGCACACTTCAATCTTAAATTTTATTTAGTGGCTTCTGTTTTTTCCATCTAATCAAGTTATTCAACTTTTTTTAACATTGCAAAATTAACTAAGTAAAATAAAATTGTTCTTTTTAGGTGATATTGTTTATAATATTTAATTGCTAAGGAAGATAATTCAATGGTAAGATCTGATCAATTTTAAATTTTCTATTTTTTATAGAACTCTTTTTTGTCTATCGTAGATGTTTTCATTATTTAAGTTTGTGTTGTCTAATTTAAATTACTTTTCATCTCTTATATTCTCATGGAAATAATTCAAAATATAAAAGTGTTTGGCAGAACATAACCATATCCTTAAATAATTCACCATACAAGTTTTGTTTTTATGTCTCTCAAACTCTATTTTCTTAAAATTTTTATTTTACATTTTGGTATATCTTTTTTTAGTTCCATGTTTTTACATGTTATGTTAATAATTTTGTAGGACGAATATCAATTTTTCATACACTACTCAATTATTGAATAAGATATATACTCAAAAACTTTAAACTATTTATGATTTTATGGTACGTTCATAATTAGAAAATGAAATATTTCGTTAATCTATTTGTATGTATACATGATGATTCTCTAATTTGTTAGGAATATTAACATATATGAGCATTATGGAGGCAAATGTTTTTGTTGGATCATTAACATATACGAAGCAATAGAGCAATATAAAAAGAGAGATAAATGATAAATTTTGAGCTATTGTCTCGATTGAAGAAATAACTTTATGCATCTTATTATTTTTTTTCACAATTGTGTATGAATTTCTCTAGCAGTAACTTTATATTATTTATTTTGTAATGATTGTGTGTGCTTATAAATTTATTAAAGAAACAAGTAATAAATAAAGGATTTCAAGTTTGGATAAAAGTTTAAAGAAGTAGATCCACGTTTTTTTAACCGGGTTGGGCTAAATTTGAAGTTTTGTCCAGTACATTTATATCAAAAGTTTTAGTCATCATTCAATTACAATATTTTTTTGTTGTGATTAAAAAATACTGCGAATACTTTATTGTCTAAAATCTTTCGGCGGATGGATTTTATTTCTTACAATATTTTTTTGTTGAGTTTCAGAACAGTTAAATCTTATTTTCAAATTATTATAGAGAAAATATGGAAAAATACCCTATTTGGGTTTTTATTTTGAAGAATACACCTTTTATGGATGTTTTTGGGGAGTTTCTATGATGGCACTACGGAAGCAAGAAGAAAATGTCTATGCCTGGAGATGAATGATTTTAGGTAAGAGAATCTAAGCAAAAGAGGCTAGAGGATGTTTGTATTCAATGGAATCAAACGAAAGGGATGGTAAATGAATAAGTATATTCGCCTTTTTGCCTAGGGTTTTTCGGATGATCTCCACCATCCTCTAAGCTTTGTTATTTATACATGGAAGTCAGTCTTTATCCCTTTAAGATCAGGAGATACCGTAATTATCTAAAAATATACATGATTATCTCTATATTAAATAAAAATAAGATAAGTATCGGCTGAGAGTCGGCTAGTCTTCCGGCTTCCTGCATCCTTGTGACGTCTGGCTTCCTCCTTCTTGGCATTCTCCTACCATATGGCTATACAGTCGTACTCCATCTATGCCAAGTGGAATCCCTAAGGCTCAAATTACTCCCAACAGTTTGCCCCTTATTGGGCAGGTTTGATCCGAAGCTAGAGAATAACATATCTCTCTGGTTACTTAGGCAGGAAGCCTTTGTCCGCTTGGTTATTTGAGGATGTATAAGCATGCTGCCTTGAACCCTTTTAGCATTTGCTTTTCTGTATTTAGAATGCTGCTGAGGCTAGACGCGATTAACGCCAGATGCCCCGGCCGCCTCTTGGCGCTTTGCTTCTGGCTTCTCGACTTCTGAATTTCAAACTCGTGCTTTAATAGAGAGAATCTTGGGAACTGTTGTTTGTTGAACGGAGATCTCGTCTGTTGGTTGAGGTTACGTTCGGATTTTGAAAAGTAAAAGGGAAGGATTGCTCCAAGATTTGTGCCACCAAATCATTGTGCGCGTGAGCTCAATTTTTTCTCCTTCCTTCTTCAATACTTTGATTTCTTTTCTTTTTCATTCTTAACTTTTCTCTCTATTTTCTTTCCTCTTCATGTGAAAAGCTTCTTCCTTTTGGAATGTTCACTCAAGCTCTACTTCATACGCGATTTCAGGTAGAATCTCTTGCTCCTTCTTCTTTTTACTTCTTTTATATTAGGACCCAAAGGGTACTTCTAGGGTTTAGGGCTCATTTTAGCTTTTAGGTTTCTTGATTCCCTAAGCCCTAGATCTAAAATCGGGACCTTTTCAGGTCAACGATGTCTAGCTTTGAAGAATTTTCCCTTGAGATCTCGTCGTCTATGGGTGCCAGGGTTAGGAGGAGGCACTTGATCAGGACAAGTCCTTCCACTGATGTCGAAGGATCTTCAGAGGAAATGGAGATCCACGATGCCTCCCCCAGACCACTTCGTTCCGCTGCAGGCTCCGCTCTTTTGAAGGTGGGCCCTTTCTCTTCTGCCGAGCCCATGTAACTTTCAGCCTGGAGGCAACAATACTCTCTTGGGGAGGAGGTAAAGCTTCGGGTGGCCAAAAAGGATGAGGGGGCTTTAGAGTGCTCTGGAGACGAGATAGCGATGTACAAGGGCTATTTCGAGGTAGGAATCAGAGGTAAGATACTAACCCTGGTGATGAAAGTTTCTAGGCACTTTGGCATTTGCCCCTCTCAGTTGAACCCGCCTTCTTGGAGGATCCTTACTTATATACATATCCTCAATGAATTTAACGAATTGGATCTGGGCATCAATGAACTTCTTTACGCCTATTATTTCTCTCTCGTCACTCCCGGTGAAGGTAGATACTACTTTCACCCTAGGGTCAGCGCTCCTATAGTTAAGGAGATAGATAAGAATGAGAGAAAGGGGCCGCCTTCACCAAACATTGGGCTCACAGGTTTTCTTTTATGGAAGTAGGATTGTCGCCTGGCTTTTCTACCCTCTAGATGTTCACTGGTAGGTTTAGGATGATATTTCTGTTTTATGGCTCCTGGCGTAAATGCTGACTTTATTGTCTTTTGCTTTTTGCAGAGGTGTCGACGGAGAAAGCAGAGGAAGGCAAAGGAGTGGAAGAGGCATTGGTGATCCCAGCTGAAGAAAGGAGAATCTCGTTCCTCTTAAGCGAAGAAGCATTAAGGAAGAGTAGCATCAGAGGTATTCTTTAATTTCTGCTTCTTGAGTCGTTGTTAGCTTTTTGCTTCGCTAACCCTTCATTATTTTACAGGAAACATGGCAGGATCTGGTTTGAAGGCGTTTGAGGAATTCAAGAAGGCTCAGGCGTCCAGGAAGCTTAAGCTGGAATCGAGGGCAAGGCTCCAAAGGTGTTGGAGATTCCTGAGTCTCCTTCTAGTGGAACCAAGAGGAAGGGGGTCCAGAAGGCCACAATCTCCTCCACGAAGCAGAAGGGTAGCTCCTCAAGACATTCTTCCTCCTCTCCTAATGATCTTGATGACTCTCTGGAGTTGCTGAAAGACTCTGTTTTTCCCTCAATCTTTGTCAGCTATCCCAACTCCAACAATGTGGGAGTCCTCGCTCATGCCAAGAAGGAAATAATCAAGGTAATCGGCTTGCCCCTGATGTCTGCCTGTTTTCTTTCTGCTTTTACTAACTATGTTTCCTTTTGCATCTATTCTCAGATGGTTGCCTTTCTCTATCACGTTGAAGATCGGCTTGCCTCTATAATGGCCTTTGTTGAGAAGGTTGTGGCGGAAGGTTACCTCCTCAAGCTAAAGAAGGAGAAAGACAGGGTTGTTGGCCTGGAGAAATAGCTGAGGCAGCTGAAGGAGCTGACCGGTGGGCTGGAGTCCCAGAACCAGAAGGCGGAGGAGAAGGTCCTCATGATGACAGAGGGTAAGGTGCTTCTGGAGTAGGAGATTGCTAACCTGAATGCGAAGGCGACAACTTTTTACGAGGAGAGAACCATGGCGGTTAGCGATGCCAAGATTGTCGGCCGTTGGGAGATGGCCCGCGACTGGCTCATGGGGGATACAGTCTCTTGGAATCTTGAGGAGGATTTCGAGAATTACAAGGTAGTGGTGACGAGGCAGAAGAACAAGGCCTCCCAACTCCCTCCTTTGAGGATGAACCCGAAATCCCTCCTGCTAAAGACAGCGCAACCCCCGTAGACTTGGACGCCGATGTGGCGAGTTCGTCTTTTCTAGATCCTCCTGTCGCCTAGCCTTCTGCCCAAAAAACAAGAACCCAGATGATCTCCCCCTTAGGGGTTCTAACTCTTGTGGGCTTTGTTAAGACTTTCTATGGCCTTTAAGGCCTTGATTTTTGTGTGCCCTCTGAGGCTTAAGAACCGATACTTTTGGCCCCTCATGGCCTTTTCTATCAATGCTTTTATGTTTCTTTAATACTCTTTTTGCGATCTCCTTGAGTCAAGCCACTTGCTAAAGTTTCGAGATAACATTTTTCTTTGCATTTGGCATCTTGCCTTGGTCAAGATCGTCTGGCCTTTGGCTTTGAGCCTCTGGCTTTTGGCTTTGAGCCTCTGGCTTTTTCCCCTCGAGAATAGTCGTTTAGCATTTTTCTTTTGCAAATCTTTTGCCTTTCGGCGTCTGGATTGCAGTTGCTCGGCCTTTGGCTTTGGGCCTCTGGACTTCCAGTTTTTGGGGTTGGAATATACCAATTTTCTCTTATTTTTTTTACCCTACTCCTTGTTCTTGGACAATACTCGAGCTTTTGTTTGCATTCTTCCCCCACTTAGGTGGCCACTATCAAAGCTTTGCTGCATTCTGCTTCCTGTAGTGAAGCCAGTATCAGTCTTATTGATTGTGTTGGCCCGGATCTTCCCCGCGGACAAATACGCTACTAGAATTTTTTGCTTCCACGTCTGGGTAAGCAGTTTTTAAATGATGGCCAAAGCGCTTTTTCTTTTATTATGGTTTGGTAAGCATGGGTAAGCAGTTTTGCTTCCTGTTCAGCACTCGGTGCCTTGGTGGCCCACCGTCTAGTAAGCAGGAATAAGCAGTTTGTTACTCTTGTTTTCGTTTGGGCGTTTTTCCCTTGTTTAAGCAGAGTTATGAGCTTTTCACTTTGTTTTTGTAAGGGTATGTTGCTTATACTATTTTTACAGTAAGAAATAGTCATTCAACTTATTTACCCCCTTTCTTTTTCTGACTTTCTTTGTGAGAAAAGCATTTATCGTGCTTATAAAAATCCATCCGTAGATGCAGCAGTTATTACAATTGAAAAGATGTAAAAGAAATTAAAAAACTAACGCCAGAAGACGTATCTAATATTTGGTCGTCTGGGCTAGAAACATCCTTTAAAAGAAGTAAGATTTTAGGTGTAACGCGTTCCAGCTGTTGGGTTGTACTTTTTCGTACCTATCTTATAACTTGTATTCTCATGACCCTTTCACTTCTACGATCTGGTACGGCCCTTCCCAGCCAGGCGCGGGTTTGCCTGCTGGTGTTTCCAATTTCTGACTCTTACGACATTCTTTTTTTCGTCCAGGATATCTTGAGAGAAAGTCATTAGCTCTTCGCTCTCTCTATGAGTTAGAGGCACCGTCCTGGCTGTAGGGATGATGACTTCAGCAAGGGATACTACCTCCGGCCCGTAGACCAAGGAGAATGGTGTTCCAATGTTGCCTTCTTGATGATTGTTCGGCAAGCCCATAGCATAGCTGGGAGTTCTTCGACCCAGTTTCCTTTGGCTTCATCCAGCCGTTTCTTTAAGAGGCTTACCACGATTTTGTTTGTGGATTCGGCCTGCCCATTGGATTGTGGGTGCCTTAGCGTTGCGAAACTCAGCTTTATGCCCCAGTCTTTGCATAACTTCTTGAAGTTTTTGCTTGTGAACTAGGGGTCATTATCTGTCACTATCTCTTGAGGTACTCTGAATCGTGTCATTACATTCTTCCAAAGAAATCTCTTGATTTGGATGTCGGTGATCTCGCTCAAGGCTTATGCCTCTACCCACTTAAAGAAGTAGTCCGTTACTACCAAGAGATATTCCAATTGGCTAGGTGCCTTCGGGAATTTCCCTATGATATACATTCCCCATTTCATAAATGGCCAGGGGGGAGTTGACAATCTTGAGATTTTCAGGAGGTAGTTTGGATACTTGCGTGTGTCTTTGACATTTGTCGCAGTATTTGGCCATATGGAGGGCGTCGTTGGCCATGGTGAGCCAATAATAGCCTGCTCTCTTGGCTCTCAGCACCATAATTTTCTCGCTTGAATGAGATCTGCATTCATCTTCGTGCAATTCTTTGAGGACCAATTTGGCATCTTCTGGCTTTATGTACTTGAGGTAAGGTCCCAAAAATTATCTTTTATAAAGTTTTCCTTAGACCAGGCAGTAGCGTGACGCTTGCCTCTTGATCTTGCGGCATTCACTTCTTATAACAGGTAGGACGTCGTCCCTTAGATAAGATATGATGGGGCACATCCACGTTCTTTCTTCTTCGATGTTAGAGACATGAAGCCCTTCTGCATCTTCATCAGTGTCCGGCCACTGGAGCACGAGCAAGGGTATGCTGATTGGCTTCATGGTTTTAAAGGCAGGGGCCAGGTTGGCCAGAGCTTCCACGTGCGAGTTCTTCTCCCTGGGGATCTGTGCGAGTTCGCATGCCTTGAATGAATTAATGAGCTTCTTGGCTATAGTAAAGTATTTGGTCATGCTGGCATCTTTTTCCTGGTAGCCACCTTGCGTCTGGCTCACGACTAGTTAGGAATCATTGTAAATTTGTAGGTTCTCTATCCCCAAATATTTTGCTAAGCCGAGTCCCACGATTAAGGCTTCATACTCACTTTCATTGTTGGTGGCCTTAAAGTTGCACCTTACTGCTCTTGATGCAATTTCTCCCCTTGGTTAGACGAGCAAGAGGCCTACTCCTGCTCCCCGTACATTACTTGATCAATCTACGTAAAGTGTTCATTCTCCTTTGGCTTTACTTTCTTGTTGGATCATGAATTCTTCTTCTACCCCAAAAATCATCGGTGGGGAGAATTCTGCTACGAAGTCTGCCAATACTTACGAATTAGTTGTTGTGGTAGGGCGGAAGATCACGTCGTACTACCCAAATTTGACTGCCCACTCGGCTAGTCTTCCTGACACTTCTGGCTTGTGGAGTACGAATTTGATGGGGAACGACGTGATTACAACCATGGGGTGAGCCTGGAAGTACGAGTGCAATTTCCTGGCCGATATGACCAGGGCGAGGGCCAGCTTCTCCAGATGACTATAGCAGGTTTCCATATCTAGGAGAGACTTGCTTACGTAATAGACTGGATGCTGCTTGCTTTCTTCTTCCCTAACAAAGATGACACTTATGGCATGCTCTGAGACTGCTAGATAGAGGAGTAGCTGTTCTCCGTCTTGAGGTTTAGAGAGAAGGGGCGGCGTGGTGAGATACTCTTTGAGCTTGACCACTGTGTCTTCCGCTTTTTGGTCCCACAAGAATTTCTTAGTGAACTTGAGGGCCTCAAAGAATTCGTGAGACATGTCTGACATCTGGATATTAACCTGCTCGAAGCTGCCATCCGTCCGATCAGTTTTTGCATATCTCGTGGAGTCTTAGGTGAGGGGATTGCATGAATCGCCCTGATTTGTTCTGGATTCACCTCAATCCCTCTATATGGGACTGCATATCCCAGAAATTTCCCAGAGCTCACTCCAAATGAGAACTTTGGTGGATTGAGTTTCATGTCATACTTCCTTAGCGTGGAGAAAGCTAGTTGTATGTGGGCTATGTGGTCTTCCGCCTCCAGAGATTTGACTAGCATGTTGTCTATGTAGACATACATGGTCTAGCCAATTTGATATGCAAACATCACGTTGACCAATCTCTGGTAGGTGGATCATGCGTTTTTTAGCCCAAAGGGCATTACTTTGGAGCAGTAAATCCCTCGTGAGGTCATAAAGGAAGTCTTTTCATGATCGTCCGGGTGCATGAGAATCTGGTTGTACCCGGAGAACGCGTCCATGAAACTCAACAATTGATCCCCCGCCGTTGTGTCCACCAACTTATCTATGTGAGGCAAGGGAAAGGATCATTCAGGCAGGATTTGTTAAGATTTGTAAAGTCTATGCAGACCCTCCACTTGTCATTCTTCTTGCGGACCACGAGGACATTTGGTAGCCAGTCTGGATAGTGAACCTCTCTGATAAACCCGGTCGCAAGTAGGTTTTTAACCTCATCATTGATGATAGTATCTCGCTCTGGTGCGAACTTTCTCCTTTTTTACTTGAGCGTTGGGTATTTTGGATCTACTTGCAGTCTATGGACTGACTTCCGGGTCTATACCTGACATATCCACATGGGACCATGCGAAGCAATCGACATTTTACCTTAGAAAGTCGATTAGCCTTTGGCATATGCCTTTCTTCAGCCTTGATCCCACTCTAAGGTTCCTCCCCGATTCTCCAGTTATTAAGGGCACCTCATCCAATTGCTTTACTTTCGGCTCCTTAGTATGCCTTGTGGGAATTGGTTTTTGTAATTGATACAAATGGGCTGTTTTTCCTTTAAGGGTAGTCTGGTAACACGATCGGGCATTCTCCTGGTCACCTTTGCTCTCTCTGATTCCCCAAGGTTTCGGGAACTTCAGCACTTGATGCAAAGTTGAAGGCATTACTCTCATGTTGTGTATCCAGAGTCTCCCCATGATCATATTATAGGCAGAATGGCAGTTTATAACAGAGAATCTGGTGGAGAGATTCATCCCTCCGGCGTAGACGGGGAGTGTTATCTCTCCAATGGTCTATTTGACCTCACCACTGAAGCCTACGAGTAGTGTTGCCTTCTTGGTTAGGGTCTTCTAGGTTAGCCCTAAGTCCTAGTATGCCCCTAGGAAGAGCACATTTATGAAACTTCCATTGTCGATGAGTACTCTCTTCACCAAAAAATTTGCCACCGATAAAGAAATGACCAAGGCGTCGTGGTGTGGCTTCAGAACCTTGTCCTGCTCCTCAGCTATGAAGTTGATAGCTTCCTGGTTGTGGCTTTGGCGTTTTGCCTCTGGTACACCTTGTCCATTCGCCGCAACTCTCGTGCTTTTCATGGCGGCCGCATGGGTGATACCATTAACCTCAGATCCTCCTGATATGATATTGATCACTCGATCATATCTAGGAGGAGAGCCCGGGGCATAGCGTCCTGCTGAAGCGTCTTCTTCTTGGTTGCTTAGAAACTCTTTGGTCTTGTTGGAGACGAACTCTCGCAAATATCCCATCTTGAGTAACTCGTTTACTTCTATTCTTAAGGATACGCAGTCCTCTGTCCTATGACCATGGTCATAGCGGAAATCACACCATTTGTTAGGGTTTCAGTGGTGATTGGGTGACTTCATTTTTTTTGCGGCCACCAGACTTGGTTTTCCATCTCCTTCAAGACTCCGACTAGTTCGACTCTGGATATTCATATATTTGATATGTCTGGCTAGGAGGTAACTGCGGAGAACCTGTTGCCCTCTGGCTTACCCAGAGGTATGGGTCCAACTTTGGCACCTTTGATTCCATATTCTCTCGGAGGTCTCCGATAGGGCCATATCTTCTTCCCACTTGATATGCATCTGGGCCCGGGAGAACACATCTTCCATCGTCTTTCATTGGTACTTGGTCAGTTCCTTTTACAGAACCCCCATCAGGAAGGAGTCCTCTCTTAAAGGCAGAAATTGCGTTTACAGCGCTGCAATTGGGTGTTGTAACCTTTTTCTTGTTGAATCGGTGCACGTAGCTTCAGAGTGTTTTTACCTTATGCTGCTTGATCACATAGAGATCATCTAATGACTTGGGGGTCACCCTACCACTGGCGAATTGTTCTATGAACAAATCAGTCTGATTGGCGAAAGATCCCACGCTTCCGGTCGGAATTGTGATGAACTATTGCAAGGCGGCGCCCGTCAGGCCGTATCCAAATCCTTTGCACATAACGAATTCCCTGTGCTCGTTCTGGATTGCTGTTGTGAGCATCTTCTGCCTATATTGTGCAATGTGGTTGTCCGGATCAGAAGTTCCGTCGTATGACTTGATAAAAGGAAAAGTGAACTTCCTTGGCATGTCAACAAGCGCAATCTCGTCTGTGAAAGAAGTGTCGGCATAAGATCTTAAGGCACTTCTTCTCAGAGGAGGTGCGACACCTGGAAGACGTTCAATTATTGATTGTGACGCCTCAAACTTGCTGGAGAACATCTGCTCCAGGCATCTGGCTTCGTCAGACTATGGGGTGAGGTTCACGGAATGTTGTTCCTCTACCTCTATAAGTTCTTTCCGTGCCTGAGTGAGATCCTGATTTCTCTCGATCCCTGTCACTGTCGGACCACCTCTTTGTCTAGAGTTATCGGTAGGGAAAGTCTACAGGATTGGCATCCAGGGTACATGAACCTGAATCTCTGGCTTGCGGCCTGGTTTGCCATTAAGGCTGAGTTGGTCTATCTAAGGGTTTCGTTCTCCAATTCAAGTTGATGCAGGCGCTGCGTGTTCTCTTGGAGCTTTTTGGCACATGCCTCCATCTGTTGCTTCAGTGCTTGCAACTTTGCGGCTGCGGCGTCGGGCCTAGTTGGGGTCTGGTCCCTCCTTAGTTTTTCCATCTCTTCGAGTCTCGTCTGAAGGATTTCCAGTTGAGATCTCATCTCTTCATAGGTGAGGTTTGTTCGTTCAGGTGTAGTGATCACGGCGTCTACGTTGTCTCCGACCATCTTCACGTAGTTTTGAATTTGAGCCCCCCTCCTTCTAGCGCCAAACAGTTATTGATGTTTTTGGGAAGTTTCTTTGATGGTACTACGGAAGCAAGAAGACAATGTTTATGCGTGAAGATGAATGATTTTAGGTAAGAAAATCTAAGCAAAAGAGACTAGAGGATGGTTTTATTCAATGGAATTGAACGAAAGGGATGGTAAAGGAATAAGTGTATTAACATTTTTGCATAGGGTTTTTCGAATGATCTCCATAATCTCTAAGCTTTGTTCTTTATACATGAAAGTCAGTCCTCATCCCTTTAGGATCAGGAGATACCGTAATTATCTACAAATATACATGATTATCTCTTTATTAAATAAAAAGAAGATAAGTATCGGCTAAGAGTCGGCTAGTCTTCCGGCTTCCTGCATCCTCCTGACGTCTGACTTCCTGCTTCTTGGCATTCCCCTGCCTTATGGCTAAACTGTCGTACTCCATCTATGTCAAGGGAAATCCCAAGGCTCAAATTACTCCCAACAACACCTACTTTTTTTTTTTGAAAACTACATTGCGTTAAATACTAATTTACTAAAATCGTATCACTAAACTTAATAATAAATTATTTAATATATTTTATAAAAAATTAAAAGCAATATTTTTTAAATTCACTTCTTCTCCTTAATTAGAGCCCTAATAATGCCTTTTTTATTGCAATCGATATTTTCAAATTTTTCTTCAACCACATATAATTCTTGTGAATTCTCGAAATTTCCAATTAATATCAATGTTGAAAAAAGAAATCGGATTGGATGACTAATTTTTGGTTCAAAAGTTATGCAAGGATTTTAAAATGAGAATTATTTAAGAAAAATTGTGCCTGCTAACCACAATTACTATGTCTTTCTTAAATTAAGCTGATTTTAGTGTATATATAATGTCTTGCTTATATAATATTTTGATAATCCAATGTAAATCTTGTGAACAATGTAGTCAATATTGTAAGTTTGACAAAAATTATACACACAAGTAATAAACTTGAAAGTATAAGATTGATCCTGAAAAACAAACCTGTTATAATTAATCGGTAGTCACGATTAACACCAACAAGCATACACATGAAGCTTCTTAATTATAGTCAGTTACTTATTTTGAGTTATATTATCTAAATTTTCGCTTTATAATCTACAACCTTAGTGCTTAGGTTTCTAAAACCACCAACAACGTGAATGATCTAAATTGCAACACATTTTTATCTTGAGAATAATAATAATAGTAACTATTATTATTTGAGACATATTTTTATTTATTAAAAATATAATTTTGAATTTAAATCAGGTCAAAGTTCTATCTTTTGATATTTTTTTCCATTTTGTATTATGGATTTTATGATTTGCCTCTGATGATGGTTCTTTGATTTTATTTCAGGTTGTTATCTTCGAGATGCATTAAGATACTAATTCAATAAGTTAAATAACTCTTTAATGAATCATAGATTTAAAGCATGTTTATTCTACCCAAGACTATCTTTTGGGTATCTTTCAGCGAGTGCACTTTATTTCTTATGATATTTATTCGACAATATGTTAAAATATTATGGATTATAATATTTAATTAATAACGGAGTAAAGTACAAAAGAAAAGAAATTTGTACACGGCGAGATAGATTAAAAGATGAAATAAAGTTTATACCACCTAATTATGTTGCAAACTTCATCTGAAAACTAACTACATACACGCATGTTACAATCAAAGCTCAAACCAACAAAATAACCAAATATCATCCACCCCTTTCATGATACATGTAAATATGACAATTGTGTCAAAAACTAAATATGAAAATTACGCCTTTTATGTCAATTTTGTATTGCAACTATCTATGCATTTAGAAATATATGCTTACACTTTTTCCATGATACAATACAAGATTACTACAAAGTTAATAAAAATACTCTTACATTCGTCATTAATATAGCAAAATAATCATGATTATATTACACATAATAAACTCGATTATATACACTTTCGTATTCATTAAATTATTATCTTTGAAAAATATTAAATAACACTCATTCTGCTAATCGCGCATGTTACGTTTAAATTTTTTTTGCATTAATTTTATACTTACAACTAATACAAAATAACAACACATAACAATATATCTCATATATTTAATATAATACAAACCCATAAATATATATGTAAATTTTAAAAATTTTAAAAATATTACCCGCACCTAGGCGCGTGTCAAACTCTAATCTTATATATTAAAATATTAAAAGAGAAGTACACAACATTTTTCATGAGTAATTTTTTAAATTGAATGTATCTTAGAAATTTTATTAAATGTTTTTTTGTCATCTAGCATAGTGGCAAGTAGTTCCTCTCATTAGAGGCATGTGCAGGGTTCGAACCCTGGTTCTGTGAGATGGCAGCAGAGGTGGTGCAACCACCGGTCCACTTGCTCCTCTCATTAAATGTATTTAATCAGTATGAATATCCTTAAATATGATGGAATATTCCAATATCATTTTTAACTAATTATTATCAAAACATGAGCCAACAAACAATATATTTTATTTTGATAATATAAGCTCAAATGCAAAAAGTAAAAAGAAAATCTAAAATGTAGTAATTCATTGTTGGTTACATTCTCTTTCTTTTATTCACTTTTTAGTTAAGTGCAAGAGACAAAATTTTGTTTTACTTTTTATAAAATTTTAAAAACAAAAATATTTTAATCTGGGTGTTTTTAATCAAAACAATTTACATTTTGAAAGAGAAGAAATACATGAAATTTTGAAAACAACTAACAAAAAATCGAATAATCATCTAGTAATTCAAATATTCAATTCAAATATTTTTCCTGATATTTATAGTGTATTAGGTAATGGGTGCGCACCCGGTGCGGACATGAGACTTTTAGGACAAAATAACGTTATTTGATAGTATAATTATTACGCAGGCCAAAATTTATTTAAATCATGTTACTTATAGTCTTAGAGATGTTTATATGGATAGACGTTTGGGTATTTTGGCTTGATTTTGGTTCGATTCTTCGGATCTTAGGGTAGTTAGGTTATGAGCCGTTCGAGTGTTTTAAAAATTCGGTTAAGTTCTGATTAGGTTCTTCCAGTTATGGTTCGATTCTTTTCCTAAATTTAGAAACCATTATGAAATCATACTATATTTAGATTCATATATTTCCCTGAGTTACCCGGAAAAAAATTGATTAAATTTAACATTTCTATATTTAATTGTGTAAAAAGTAGTTTAATTTTTATAAATATAATTAAAATAGTTAAATAATTGTACACCTTTATTATTTTGGATATAAATATAACATATACTAGTAATTTATAATTTTATTGTTGAATATTTTGGGTCCTCGTTCAATTCTAAGTTCAATTTTGGTTCTTCGGTTCTAAGAGATTAGGATCTATTTAGATATTTAGCATTTATATGTTCGGTTTGATTCTTCGGTTATGGGTATTTTTTCACTCGTAGATGTTCATATGTTTGTGAAACTTTCGATACAAAATTTATAAAAATTACAATTATTTCAAAAACATCATCATCTATCATACTAACATTTTAACATATTTATGTAAATACATAATAATCTCGCTTGTCGAAAAACTAATAAATTTAAAAAATTTTATTAGATGCTAATATGTTAAATGTAATACTAAATAGTCAATATTTTATGTTTTAAAAATTTTTAAATAACTTTTAGTGTGTGATATATGCTCTTTTAACAATCCTATATTCCAAAAATATTATCATATTTTTGGTTTGTGGTCATACAAAGTAACTAGGATTTCAAGATTCATATAACAAAGAGAAAATTATTACTCTTGGTAGTGATGATTTTAGCAATATCTTTTCCAGCTCGGTTAAAATAGGAGGCACAACTTCATAGAGCTTAGATATCTATAGATCGAGTCAAATGGTTTGATGAGTTGTTGACAGTTATTGAAGCATTAACAAATATTACAAATTAGAAAAGAGGTAGTTACCAGCTGAAAAAGCGGGTCATCAGGTAAATGCTTTAAGACAAACTTTCTTTGACATACATACTTTTTATTCATTTTACGCAATATACCATGTCTATGGAAGACAAAGTTCAAATATTTTATTAACTCAATTTTCAATAAGAACATGTTAACTATAATGTCAAAAGGTAAAGCAAAGCGAATTATTATTTTATTTAACCTTGATATTGTTTACTTTGTTTAGATATAAACTTTTAGTTCTTCATTTGATATACTCTTCCCACATTCCTCGACAACTATTGTGACCCACAACAAAACTTCATGCAACAAAACCATTTAAAAAGACATAGTAAAATTTTGATGTATGCACATAAATGTAAGATTTGAATGTTTGGACTATATATATATATATATTGAATTTGTAGATTGAGTAATTTATCTAATTTAATTTTTTTTATTATCAGCATAAAATAATAATAAAAAATAACTTTTCGGTTTTCTTCTAACACATAAGATGATTGGATATAAAAATCTAATTATCAATTTAATTAATTTCTTAATATAAATTTTTATAATAATTTTCACGGCAAACTAATAGATCTATACATACATGGAAACAAAAAGGAACATATTAGACAAAATTATTTCTTGAATGCATACATTTAATTATAGAAAATTCTTACAGAAATAATGATACAACTTTATTTTTTGTTTTGTGTATTAATATCGTATCATTATTTTAATTTCATTTTATTATTGTTTTTTGTTATTTCTGTAACAGTTTTCGATAATTAAATGCATACATACATTATGAGAATTGAAAATTTTCTAAGGTCAATAAAATATGTTTAATAATAATATAATACATAAATAGAGGTATAAGTATCTCTACTAAGGTCCACATATTTTTAAATCATAGTAAGAAAATTTATAAAAATAAAAGTAAATTCACATATGCTTTAAACATATACCTAAACATATTGTTTGAATAACAATTACTAAAAATTTACACCGTCTACACTATATCCAAACTAATTTAAAACTAAATCTTTAACCCCCAAAAAAATCATTAGACAGTCTAATTATAAAGACTAAAACAACCGAAAATAACAAAATTATAAAGACTAAAACGATAAACTATTGAAAATAAATATAAAAATAGAAAATCACTAAATTCCTTTCCTTTCCGCCATGTTTCAACATTCTCTTATCTCACTGTCTTCTCATATTTTTTTCATTCTTTTACTCTCTCTTTCTCACTTGAACCTAAAATATACAATTTGTTAATAGTTTAAATCTATATAATAAATTTTCAAAATTTGAAAATATTTATATTTATCATTTTTTAAATGATAGAAATCACGAACTATAGGTCAACTTGTAGATACATAAATATAAAAATTACCTGAAAATTTATAATACGATTACCTGAAAAATGGTTCAATGCCGGTTTTGAAGGAAAAGGGTTCGTTATAATACGATTACCTGAAAAATACTTACGTAAACATTATTATGTGTTTAAAAAAATATGAAAATAATTTTTTTTAGAAACTAAAAGATAATATAAAACATAAACATAGTAATATTATAGATGGAAATTTAAAGCAAAACTGACTAAGTATTTTGATCTAACGTAGGAATAAGAAAATAAAAAGACATGCATAACAAACGAAATAGATAGTGGTTCAGATCTTACATGATGACTCCAAAGGAGTAGTGAGCCTTTTACTATGCATATCCCTTCCATCCTTAGCCATGCCTATACAAAGGAAAGATCCGTTAGAACTATAAGGTTATTTTTTTGTAAAATCGACAAAAAGATTACGCGTGTGGTACTTTACACTGCGATTAAAAAATTTTAATCACGTCAAAAGTTCATCAGTTACCTACTTTACTTATAGTTGTTACGTTCGAATATGATAACACACAAAGAGATTTCTTTTGAAAAAAATATACAAACAAATATATGTAGACACTCATGCATGATTTAGTAGATACAACCCTAAAATTGTATAATTATTTTTAAATAATCTTGGGATACACAATAAATTCTTTTATATCTAATCGACACATATTTATTTTTAGTAACTTAAAAACTTTAAATATCGTATGACGTATGTTTGCGCATTATAGAGATCCAAAACAAAATAAAAAAATATGAATTATCCGAGATAGGCTTGCGTTAAGTACATGAGAGAGTTGCTTAGCTTGCTTGTTTTCATCAATGGAGGGTATGCTGCAATATCTCTATTGAGCCAAAAAAGTCAAATACTTTAACAATACGGAGAACACACAAGCAAACAACTTGGCATGACGATCCCGTCTTTTGTTTCATGATTATATTTTTGTAGACTCCATTCCTCCGAATTGGTTACCCAATTTGGAAGTGAATTTTCAATTAATGTGTGGTTGGCAAAAAAAATATATATATAATCTATACAAAGTAAAAAAATTTACATATATAAAATCGCGATAAAAGATGAGAGTAAGCTTTGTTTATTATCTCTTTTAACCATTTTTGGATTTTGCAATATAAATAAAAAACAAAATAATTTACAAATCTATGATCAATTATATGAAGTTCAATATGTAACTATATTACTGGTATTCGTTTTAAAAGTATAAATAGAAAACGTTAAAATATATTTAAAAATCTTATGTAGACTTACATATTCATCCGTAAGGACTGATTTAAGGTTGATACCATATGCATAAGGTTGTTTCCATACGCTTAAAACCCTAACATAAATCGTAAAATCGTTAGGAGGTACAATAATTTCATGAACATTCACATTAACCATTGAAGTTATGTGTTCTTTAATCAAAGAAAAAGGAATAGAAAAAATCGTTTAGAAATTATGTTCTATGGTCATACGACCACGCCGTATTTATACAATTAACTAAACTTATTTGCCAAGCAAAATTAAATATTAGATTCCATTTACATTATCTCAAATAAACGCATAAGATTATATTTGCAATGAAATACACCGGAATAATAGTCCAATGTAAACTATGTAGATAATTGTCGAATATAATTATTTGTTTCAAAATTTATACACCGGAATAATAGTCCAATATAAATGTAACCTAATATTGCCTTTTTCATAGATAACGCATACAAATAATTCAATTAGATTACCTCAATTGTATTTTTTTCCATCAATTGAATTACTTATGAATCGTGAAGGAAGTCATCAGTGAGTTGCGATACAATATTTTCAGGAACATAGAAAAAAGAATGAAATGTAGTTGTTCCTTGTAGCGGTGTCTTGACCAGAGTATGCGCCACTCGATTCGATTAACGTGCAGTCCAAGTGAATTGTACCATCGAAAATTTAGCTTTCCATTTGGAAATCTCCCATAAAAGGTTTTGTAAACCAAAGTTGGTTGCGGTTGTATTCATAAGCGATTCTACTTCCTTATTATCGTCTTCAAAGACCACTTTTCGGAAACCTCGAAAGAAGGAGTGTTGCATGACCATGAGAAGAGATTGAAGTTCTGTCTCCAAAGCACTAGAACACGGGAATCCTATGCTGTGACCTGCGCCCATGTAGTACCCTTGTGAATCGCGGAAAACCCAACCCGCGCGTGAAGAAAAGTGCGACGAGTAGCTGCCATCATAGTTACACTTCACTAGGTTACCTGGTGGTCTTAGCCACTGGGTGTGGCAACCGGCCGCACCTGGAGTAGAAGATGAAGACCTTTCAGAGACCATATGTATCCATTCTTCAGTATCCGCCAAAGAAAGACGCACGTCGTGTTCCCATGTTGTATGTTTTTGTTGATAAACTAATAGGTTACGACTCTTCCAAAGCCGCCAAAGAATCCATAGGGGACGCTGACGATGTATCATATCTATCCGAGGATCCGCAGCGTTATCAACTATAAAGAGTGGGATATTGGACGCCCTCCATACTGCCGCAGCATGCACGCAATTAAAGAATAAGTGTTCTTCAGACTATGTGGCTGCGCAGCATCGCTTACATTGCGTGTCTACAACAATATGTCAATAAGCAAGGGTTGTTCCGATGGGCATTACCCGTGAGAGGAGCCGCCACAAGAAATGTTTGAGCTTTGGGGCCGTTTTAATGCTCCATACTGCCGCCTTCAGATCACTGGGTCCAGGAGGTGGCGCTACGGCGGCAGGTTCCAAATGAGTTGCTAACCTGTATCCGGACCTCACCGTGTAGAGCCCATCTTTCGTATAGTGCCAACCGAACATGTCCCGATCAACAGAAGTGCTAAGTCTCATGTTCTGAGTTAAGTTAGCGTCTTCTTCAATGATATTGGCTCTGATTAAGGTTTGATTCCAAGTGGGTATAGGAGACAAAATTAGCTCATCAACCCGTTGTAGGTTCTGTAATGGGCCGAAAATTCGTCGTGCTGCACGAGGGGGATGCGTGGGGATCCATGGGTCCGACCATATTGAAGTCTGCTTCCCCTCACCAATTACTACTCGGAAGCCTTTATTTAGCAAGTCACGTCCCTCGAGGAGGGATCGCCAGACAAAGGAGGGTTTCATCCCGTATCCAGCCTGAAGGATGTTCGAATCCCGATAGTATCTTCCTCGTAACACCTGAGCAACCAAACTTCCCGGGTTCTGTAGTAGGCGCCAGACTTGTTTGCCAAGCATGGCGGTATTAAATTTCTCGATATCTCGGAAGCCTAAACCGCCTTCTTTTTTCGGCTGCCCCATGCGTTTCCATGCCATCCAATGCATAGCCTTAGTATCCTCTCCTTTGGCCCACCAAAACTTGGCTAAGACTGCTTCAATTTCTTCACAGATTCCAATAGGTATTTTGAAGCAGTTCATAGTATAAACGGGCATTGCTAAAGCAATCGACTTGAGTAGGATTTCTTTACCCGCCTCCGAAAGAAATTTCTTTGACCAACTTGTCGTACGTTGCTTGACCTTATCAACTATATACCGAAACATTTCTTTCTTTTGCCGTCCAATATGGTCGGGAAGCCCTAGTACGTACTATGCCCACCGTCATTGTGGATATTAAGAATTCGACGAAGTTTTGTTTTCATCATGGGTCTAACACGTGAGCCGAAGGTGATAGACGATTTCCGCAAGTTGACTGCCTGCCCTGATACTTTCTCATACAAATCCAAAGTTCGTTTGATGGCAGTGCAAGATTTAGGATGGGCATGGAAAAAGAAAACCACATCATCTGCAAACATTAGATTAGTAATTGTGGGACCATGACTACTTATTTTCATACCTTTTAGTTGCTTATTGGCTGCTTCTTGAGATAACATGTGAGTCAAGACTTTGGAGGAGAGCAGAAAGAGGTACGGAGATAGCGGGTCACCTTGGCGAAGTCCCCGCTCCGGTATAATCCTCCCGTGAGGGGTTCCGTTTATCAAAACTGAGAGAGAAAAAGATTCAACACAACTCATGACCCAATCAATCCAATGTTGATGAAAGCCCATTCGGTGCAATGTTTCACGCAAGAATCTCCAATCTACACGATCATAGGCTTTCGAAATGTCTGTCTTTACCGCCATATATGACTTATACCAACGCTTACGCGATTTCAAGGAATGAAGATTCTCATAGGCGATGATTACATTATCGATAATGTGTCGTCCTGGTACAAAGGCCGCTTGATTTTCGGATATAAGGGAAGAAAGATGTTTCTTGAGTCTCGCATCCAAAATCTTTGAGATGATTTTGTACCGTACATTACATAAGGCTACGGGCCGTAGTTCATTGAGCTTGGTTGGAGCTTCCACTTTCGGTATAAGACATAGGTGTGTGTGATTGACCTGTTCAACGACCTGCTTGGTCGAGAAAAACTCATGAAGTTCTCTGCAAATGTCTTCTCTAATATCCGGCCAGAATTGGTGGTAGAAGGCAGCGGTGAGGCCATCAGGGCCAGGTGCTTTTTCAGCACCAATACTAAACACAGCTTCCGTAATTTCATCATCTGAGAGAGCTTTGATTAAGTCGTTATTGATCTCCTATGTTACCCTCTTATCGAAGCCGCGGAAAACGTGATCGTAGTTCATAGACCGGTCAGTCGAGGAACTAAATATTTGTTGAAAATACTGTACAGCCGCGTTCCCCACCTGAGCATCACCACGATGGATATGGTCGTCGTCGTCTTCTATATTTGTTATACGATTACGAGCACGGCGAGTTTTTGTTGATGCAAAGAAATATTTTGTATTACGATCACCTTGCTTTAGCCATGTGTTTCTACTCTTAGCTTTCCAGAATCGCTCTTCATCGATGTAGGCTTGAGATAGTTCTTTAGAGGTTGCTTGAATCGCATGAGTTGGAGCACCAGTGGAGTAAGCATGGTCCAATTTGACTTTCAGCTCCGAAATTCTTTTCTTTGCATTGGTTATATTGTTCCTACGCCAGGAAGAAATCGTCTTGCGACTACACCGTAGTTTGTCGCTAACAGAGAGAGAAGGGCGAGTATTTTGCTTCCAGTTGTCTTTGTATAATCTACATTTATTAGGTTAAACATGATTTATTACTTTTTATCGAAAAAATAATAAAATATTGGTGAAAATTCAAAATTACTAACCAATCAAATTAAAATGATTAATTCTCAAATGAACATATGAATGACCCATGACAATTAACAACTAATTTTTCTTCTCTTTTAATATATATAGTAGGAGTAGGATTTCGGTAAGAATTGGGAATTGATTCTTTTTTTTGGACAAAATTGCGAATTGATTCTAAATCCCGAAATAACAGATAAAAAGAAACAAATCCGAATATCCAAATTCATTCGGACCCGACAGACCCCAACTGAACCCGACCCGGATAGCCGAGCGGATCCTATAGAACTTATCTATTCCTGATAAAAATCAGTCGTTCTTCGTCGCTTCTTCCTTCGTCGGTTCTCTGATAGATCTGCTCTCCTTCCGTTTCCAAAATTCATCGCAGTCTCCTTCGCTCGACGAAACCCTACTCTTCGCACGTCAGTTTCTCCTCTTTCCCTATACCTATTTTCTTCGTTTCTTCTTCGTTTTCAACATTTTTGTTTTGTTGCTCGAAGCCGTCTTCACGCCTCCTCGTTTGTTTGATCGATAATCTTCCTTATGTGCTGGGTTCGATTTGGTGTTGTTTCGTTTGTTTCTGATGTTGCTTTCCCACGTTTCGTTTGATCTTGGACTGTGTAACAATCTGTCAATCGGTTTCGAGGTAATTCTGAATTCGAGATCTGATCCTTGCACTGTTGGCTTTAGGTTTAGTTTATCTTCCATTTACAGGTAGTGATGCTCGAATTTCAGCTTGATTACTGGAAAATTAGTGCCAGTGAGTCTATCCAAGTCTGTTTTTGGTCTTGAATTTAGTCCAAGCTTTTATGATCTTAAGATCTTTCCTCCATGAAGTATGATGATTTTTTATTAAGATTGTTTAATGATATTCAATTTGATGTAGAAGACTGAAAAAGAACGCATACTTGAGTTTCTTAATGTATTTAAGTCTTAGTGTTACTGTGATCTTGTTTCAAATGAAGCTATGAGAGTGATCTTGTTTCAAATGAAACTGTGAAATGTGAATAATCGGATTGATCCTTTTGTTAGTTGGCTTGCCATATTGACTGGTTGTATATATATCTGGAGAGATTCTTGAATCATCCGGTTGATAGGATTATCTTGTGAGTTTGCAGATTCTGGATATCACTGTAAATGGAGGGAGCTGGAGGCGACACTGGTTCAATGGCGTCACCCGTACAACAACGGGCAAATGAGGCATGGAGGCTGTATCAGTATTACTTAGACAAAACTACGCCTCATGCAGTTAATAGGTGGATCGGGACTCTTGTGATGGCTGGAATCTACTGCTTGAGGGTTTACTATGTCCAAGGGTTCTATATCATTTCCTATGCTCTGGGCATTTATATTCTGAACCTGCTGATTGGGTTTTTATCACCACTCGTCGATCCTGAGCTTGATACTTCTGATGGTCCAATGCTGCCCACAAAAGGTTCTGATGAGTTCAAGCCATTCATCCGCCGACTTCCAGAGTTCAAATTCTGGTAATCTTACATTACAAGCTGGTTATGTGAAATATCTGCTGATATCTAATTACTTTATTTCACTGAATATATGCTTCATTATGGTCTGTCCTTTCTCACATGTGGTTTCGATTGATTCTCCAGTTGATCACTAAGAATGATGAACTGACAAATTAAACCTTTGTGAGATATCCAGAGTATGTATGCATGAGAGCATCATAGAGCAAAGCCTATTAAGCTTAGGGAAACTGATGTTTAATTTGTTTTAAGTGAATATAGACGAGTCTGTTGAGTAACTTATATTCAGAAGTGACAGTCTTATTTGGGAACTCTTCCGTTTTCATGTTAGGTCTAAGAGAGAATGATAGATATTTTGTTCAGGTTACAATGTATGTGCTTTTACACTGAATGCCCTTTTATCTGCTGAGCTCCAACGAGATGTGAAGTATGTTATACAAAACTAAACGCTATTGTGTCATTATGGTCTGTCCTGCTTTCACATGTTGCTTCAGTAGGTTTCCAGTGCCTATAAGCTTAAGGAAACAGATGTTAAAATTTTGTTTATTTAGTGAATGTAGATGACTCTCTAAGTAACTTTTATTTAATAAGTGGCATCGGTTATCATTTTTTTTGGTAGCTCATTCGTGTTAGAAAAATATCGATAGATACTTTTACTCTGTTGCCAGGTATTCCATGACTAAAGCCTTTTGCATCGCGTTTGTGATGACATTCTTCTCGTTCTTCGACATCCCTGTCTTTTGGCCGATACTTCTCTGCTATTGGATCGTTCTGTTTGTTCTCACAATGAGACGCCAAATTTCACATATGATAAAGTACAAATACATCCCCTTCAGTCTAGGCAAACAAGTAAGTTTCGAAAATACACTCTCTTGCGGTTTGAAGCATTAATTGCTACGATGTTTATTTTGCATTTTGTTCTGTTTTTAAAACAGAAATATGGAGGGAAGAAGGCTTCCGGTAGCAGCAGCTCTCGTGCAGACTGAAGCATATGAACGTTTAGTCCATATCTCTCAGCTGTGTCGCTCTCTGCATTGAAACAATCTTGAACTGTTTTGTGCGGCTTGTGAGAGAAATCATATTTTAGCGTAGATCTCTCTGGTATCGAAAAGCTTGTCACTCAGATTAAATTTCTTCCTGTTGTGTTTCCTTTAATAGATTTGATTTCTAGTTTTGTGTGTGTGGTTCTTTGGTCTGAACTATTACATTCCGGAGAAGAGTCGAGGTGGTAGCATTAAGCATGTTTAATCCGTCTTTGGACACAGCTTCTTATCATTTTATGAACAATCAATACACTATTCGAACATGTTGTCCGGTAACTAAATCAGATATCCATACGGTAACAATTAATAAACAGCTTTTGAGGGAATCAAAGATCAAGCTTCACTGGGTATTTTGCAACAGAATGTTCCCAAGGACTATTAACGGAAGGTTCGACATTGCGTAGTGCAACCCAAACTGCACTGTTACACTTAAACCCTGACCCTAAAGCAATCTGCCAAGCTTTGTTGCCTTTCTTCATCCTACCTTTAGCCTCTGTATAAGCCAACTCATACCAAATAGAGCTTGAAGAAGTATTACCAAACCTATGCAAAGTTGATCTCGACGCCTCCACATCTATTGGTGATAGCCCCAAGTTCTTCTCAAGCTCATTGATCAGAGCTCTCCCACCGGCGTGAATACAAAAATGATCGATGGCACGCTTGAAATCCGGAACGTAATGCTTAATCTTGTCGTCAAAGAACTTCTTGCGGATATAAGAAATGAAAAAACGAAGCTTTTCGCTCAGGGGAAGAACTAACGGACCCAAAGTGGCAATGTTTTTGGTGATTGTTCTCGCAGCAACAGAGGTTATATCTTTGGTTAAAGAGACTCCGGTTTTGCCCTGCTCGTCGTCTTCTTGCTGAACACATCGAAAAGATTTATCATCAGCTCCGGTATGTGTCCGAACAGTGTAAAGTAGCTCATACTTGGAGCGTCTTCTGTCTCCTGGCTTGTTTGAGAGCAAGATCGCAGCTCCACCAAGACGGAATAAGACGTTGGTGACAAGCATAGATCTGTTATCACCAACGTACATGTTGCGTGTGAGATTTTCTGTGCTAACCACAAGAGCATAAGTACTCTTATGAACTTGCAACAAGTCCTTAGCGAGATCAATGGCGATGACGCCTGCGCTGCAACCCATACCACCAAGATTAAAGCTTTTAATGTTGCTCCTAAGCTTGTATTTGTTCACTACCATCGCTGAGAGTGAAGGAGTCGGATTAAACATGCTCGAGTTCACGATGATTATGCCGATATCACGTGGGTTTACTTTTGTGTTGGCTAAGAGATTGTCTACGGCGTCGAAGATGACTTGCTCTGCCTCCTCACGTGCAGCCGCCATGCTCTGTATAGGTGGGACGTTTAAAAGTGAATCTGGAAGATAGGTTTCATCGCCAAGACCCGAACGTTCTAGAACCCTTAATGAGAAGTCCAACGACGACTCACCACACAGTTCACGCCAAGAAAGATTTAATTCTTTATTCTTTTGGACATTTTCTATGATCTTTTGTAGAGTCACCTTTTGATGTGGAGGCGGGAGATGGCAAGAGTAGTCAACCAGATAAACGGGTCTTGGTCGGGTCAAGAAGTAGACGACTGACCCGAAAGCTAGAACCGCCGAGAGAATAGTTAGGGTTAAGGAGTTTTGTTGGAGATGGAACCAGAGGTTTTGACCATCTTCATGATTAAGGGTTGATGCTTTAATGGCCACAAATGCCATTAACGGTAGCAAACAAAGCTTGAAAAAGTGGGTTATGAAGTAATTGTGAAAAAGCTTTAGTACATTAGCCATTGAGGAGTATGTGAGAACAAAGAAGCAATAATAAATCTGTAACTCTTATTTTTTGCTCTCTCCACATGCACGTATTTATAGAGTTATGCAAACAATATACATGTACAGTATAATGTATGTGTGTTTTTTATGAGATGTTAAGTAACCTTCGAATTCCATTTTACACTTCCAGAAACGTACGTAATCAAGCACTCAAAAATTGATCTTAATGTAATCAAGTATCGTCGATGCATAAATAACTTTCATATAAAATTTCTAAATGCAAAGATTAGTCATGTGAATTTGTTCTTCCACTCCGCTACAATAATAAATTAAGAGCGTTTCAAATCATGCCTAGGGATATTTTGGTGCATATATTACACAATTGCTATATATGTATCACATGTTCCTACGCTGTTTTTTCTTGCATGGTAAGTTCCCCAACAGCACTCCAACTGCATGTTCGTTTCTTCTTCCTCAAAGTATTTAGGCTACTCAATTAAAATCGGTCAAGTAACATAATTTATGTCAAAATTATATAATTGGCATTTAGGAAACGTCGATGAAGTTTATACTCATGGAAAAATGACAATTTTGCCTTTCCTTCAAATTGCTTTTTAAAAAATATACTCATGTACTTGTAAAATTACATAACATAAATTTGTTTTATGTGTTGCTGCCACGCTTTACTCATCTTTCACATAGGATTGTGAGTGTAGAGATTCTATAGGTTTGCTTGGATCAAAAAAGAACAGTTGAGGAAATGATTTAAGAAACATTTTGAAATTGTTAGTCTCACCACCGACACAAAGTATTTTTATCAGAATTTGAGTTATATACTCTTGACGCTCATTTCATGGATTCTGAATGAAAACTACACAAGAAGATACTAAAAATTTGCCAATTTTCAAATTATTCAAGTGAAACAATGAGAAAAACTGTAGAGAAGTGTCTGCTATTTTGGAGAATTGACAAAGTTTTTAGTATTACAGTGGATAATGCAAGTTCAAAAGATTTAGGAGTGCATTACATGCGATAAAATCTTAGATTAAACGAAAATTGTGTTATAGATGAATAGTTTCTTCATATGCAGTGTGATGCTCACATTATAGGTCTGGTTGTTAAAGAAAGTTCAAAGGATGTATAAGCACAAGTTTCTCGGATTAGGTTTTACAATCTTCTCCGAGAATAGGTTGTTGAAATTTAAAGAATGTTTAGAGCAAATGAAACTTCCTACAAACTGTGGTATTTGCTTGGATGTTGAAAGTAAGTGGAACTCTACCTTTTTTTATGTTAGATTTTAACTGTTGAGTTACGAAAAGATTTTGTTTTGCTGGAATTCAAAGAAAAGGCATATAGAGTTGAAATGAGTATTAATTTACTGAATGTTAGTGATTGGTCTTTTGCTGAGGTTCTTATTCCATTCATGCGATCATTTTATATCACATTCAATGTTTATATAAAAGAGATCTTTGGTTTGTTTTACTCTTAATGAAGATGAGTATGAGTTATGCTAAATTTATAAGAGATATGTCGACCAACAGACGGGAAAATTTGACAAGTGTTGGAGAAACTTTGATAACATGAACATGGTTATCTTGGTTTCTACTATTCTTGATTGGTAAAAT
Source organism: Anastatica hierochuntica (assembly GCA_900406275.1). Classification (NCBI taxonomy): domain Eukaryota; kingdom Viridiplantae; phylum Streptophyta; class Magnoliopsida; order Brassicales; family Brassicaceae; genus Anastatica; species Anastatica hierochuntica. The sequence continues at coordinate 18,968 of OVAN01000811.1, read as the reverse complement.
GTACTGAGAAAAAGATGTTGCCACTTTTTTTTTTGTCAAAGACTGATAGTGCTTTGGAGAAAATGTTTAACTACTATAAGACCATCATTCCTGAAAGTTTGACGTCTTTTAGTAACAAAGGTAACAACATTGATAAAGTTGATGTTCAAAAGATTGAGAAGATCGGTTTGTGGATGACTTCTATGTATAAGAAGCACAAAGAGAGTAACAAACATGCACAACCAAAATCAGAGTTAAAATGGTATTTGATGGATGGATAATTGTTTTTTACTTCTTTGATGGATGATTATGAAAATGAGGAGGATGATAATTTTGATATTATGTATTGATGGAAGATTACATGATTAAAATATAATATACTCTCTTTGATGACAAGATACATACTTTTTGCATCAGAGTAAGCTTTTAGTGTGGGAGATCGTGTGCTTGATTCTTTTCGTACTTCACTCACTCCAACTTTATTTGAAGCTTTCATTACACTCAATATTGGATTAGACGTGAGAATCAAACTCTTGTTTCGGAAGAAACTATGAAGATATATTAGTTCTAGAATTGGAATGTTTTACTTTTGATATTTATTTTTTCAGTCAAATAATTGATATGATTCTAATGTGTTTCTTCTTATTGTATTTTTAGAGATGGAGTATGCTAATACTATAAATGGTCCTATAGTAGACGTTCATACCAGGCTCGTGGAGCTTGCTTTAACCCATACAACACCTTGTTTAACATGTAGACGTGGTTAGGGCTTGTGGCATCTTTGAGCCCCTTGGGTTGTTGTACATACACTTCTTCTTGAAGCACTCCATTCAGAAAAACACTCTTGACGTCCATCTGATAAACAGTAAAGTTTAAGATGCATGTCATATCTATAAACAGTCTGATGGATTCCAACCGTGCCACAGGTGCAAATGTTTCTTTAAAATCAATTCCTTCAATCTGAGAATATCCACTTGGTTCCTACTACATTCACTCCATTTGGTGGTGCCAAAAGTTCACATACCTCATTTCGAACAAATTGTTCCAGTTCTTCTTGCATAACCCTGATCCATAATTCATCATCCAGTGCTTCAGTATGATTTCTTGGTTCAAATGTGGCTACAAAACAAGCAAATTGTACCATCTCCCTGAAGTTGATGGTTACTCCTCGTGATTTCCTCCCTTCATCTATTCTTCCTATAACATCATCTATGCAGTGATTTCGATGAACTTTCTGAGTCACTTCTTGACTTGTGTCTTCTCCTTTAGACTTGTTTATGTTACCAACTCGGTCTGTGTTAGTCTCATCTGTGTCACTGTCTGAGCCACCAATACTCTATTTCTTAGCTGATATATCATCAAACACAACATTCATTGATTCCATAATCATCTGCGATTGAGTGTTATACACTCGATATGCTGAGCTACTTCTAGAGTAACCCAGGAAAATTCCCTCATCACTTCTTGCATCAAATTTTCCCAGATGATCCTTGTCGTTGAGAATGTAACATTTGCATCCAAATACATGGAAATACCCAAGATTCGGTACCTTTCCCTAGGGGTGGGCAAATTATTCAGATCCGAAGAACTGATTCGGATCCGAACCAAAAATAAGGAACCGAACCGAAAACTTTTAAATATCCGAACGGTTCTATATAAATATTTTTCGGGTACCCAAACCGAACCGGAACCGAACCGGGATCCGATCGGGTACCCGAAATACTAGAAATTTCTATAATTTTATACAAAAATATTTATTTTTAATATTAATATATTAAGTTTTTCGGTTTTTTTTCGGAATTCGGTTCTTTTCGGATAATTCGGTTCGGTTTTTCGGTTTTTTTCGGGCTTTTAGGATTTTTTCAGGGTTTTAGGATTTTTTCGGGTTTCGGATCCGTTTAAAATTTCAAGAACCGATCCGGATCCGAGAGGATCCGATCCGAACCGATCCAAAAATTCATTGGATCCGAAACGGATCCTAAATAGAAGGTTTGAAGATCCGAGATCCGAAGGATCCGAACCGGAACCGATCCGAGGATCCGAATGCCCACCCCTACCTTTCCCTTCCAAATTTCATATGGAGTCTTTGTGGTACCTCTCCTGACATAGACTCTATTGATGATGTAATATGTCGTATTAATTGCTTCCACCCATAATATGGTTGGTACATCATTTCGATGCATCATTGCTCTAGCCATTTCTTGTAGAGTTCTGTTATTCCTTTCTACTACACCATTTTGCTAAGGTGTTCTTAGTGCAGAGAATTGATGCACAATACCTTGACTCTCACAGAAGGTTCTCATTGTTTCATTCTGAAATTTACCACCATGATCACTCTGAATCTGCTTCAGACCACCTTTCCCATTCAATAGCTGTAGTGCCCAGATTTGGAAACTTTCTACTGTGTTAGCTTTGTCTCGAATGAATCTGACCCATGTAAACCTTGAGAAATTATCAACTAGTACAAACACATACCTCTTTCTTGCAATACTTTCTATCTGCATTGGACCCATCAAATTCATATGAACTAATTCAAGTATTGTCTTTGACTAAATATCTTGAACCTTTTTGTGGTGCACTTTTACTTGTTTTCCCTTGTTGCAGGGACCACACACCACCTTATCAGCCTGTTTGAGTCGGGGCACTAGACGAACTATCTCTTTGTCAACAATGTTTTTCAGATGTCTGATGTTCATATGGCCTAACCATAGATGCCACAGGTTCAGATCATCCCTAGCTGATAAGAATTGTGACAAGTTTTCCCACATGTAACAGTTGTTTCCCGATCGAATTTTTGTAACACAACTCTTCCTTTCTCGTCAATTGCTTTGCGGTCAATTTTTGTGAACTGAACCATCAGACCTTCATCACAGAGTTGACTGACACTGATCAAGTTTTCTTTCAACCCCTGAACCAGGTACACATTTTTCAGAGGTGGAAGATCTGTTGCGCAAGTATCTCCCTTTCCTTTGATACCTCCTTGACTTCCATCTTCGAAGGTGACCTTTCCTCCTTTGACTTTCTTGATGGTTTGAAGGTTTTTGTGTGAACCTATCATATGTCGAGAGCATCCACTATCAAAGTACCATGGTTTATTGTGTTATGGCTCAGCTGCTAACAATGTCATACTACACCTAAGACTGGGTCCAGTTGTAGTAATCCTTGTCGTGTTTGCCCTTAGATCAGTACTCTTCACCCAAACTTGATTTCGATACCCGTTCCACCAGTACTTTCCTTGATTTATCAGTCGTTTCACCCTTTCCTTGAACATGTAGCAGTTGACCTTGAAATGTTTTGTCTTGCCACAGAAGAAGCACCATGTTTTTCTCACGGGTTTGGTTTCCAATTCTGATTTCTCAGCATGTAGCATCTTGCCTGGAACAAACTTGATTTGTTCAGAATCTGATCCTTCAAAACCATTGTACCTTAGACCTCTTGTGGGTCTCTCTGTTCTGCCACAACTTAATATATCAACCAACTTTTGAGACCCAATAAGCATTTTGATAGTCTTGTACTGATGATCCAATTTTGCTTGAAGTTCTTCAGATAATTTCTTCTTAGCATGTACTTCCTTCATTAGCACGTCTGCTCTTGTTGCCATAGTCAATTTTTCCTTCATCAGGCGTAAACTATCACAGCTAATCTTCTTTTCAGCTTCTAGCTCATTATGTAGTGTGACCACCAGTGACTCAAGACGTTCCTTCTCTTTGATCAGCCATACATGTTCTTTCCCCAGCTTAACTAATGTCTGACACACCTGATGATAATTCTCAGTAACATCACCATCTTGTTCATCATCTGAGAGATCTTCAGATTCAGTATTTGATACCTCAGCTTCTTCCACAATTTCNAGTGTGACCACCAGTGACTCAAGACGTTCCTTCTCTTTGATCAGCCATACATGTTCTTTCCCCAGCTTAACTAATGTCTGACACACCTGATGATAATTCTCAGTAACATCACCATCTTGTTCATCATCTGAGAGATCTTCAGATTCAGTATTTGATACCTCAGCTTCTTCCACAATTTCAGTGATTCCAATGAATGTAACAAAATTGGCTGCTTCCTCCTCTTCCTCATTGTCTTCATCTGTCTCATTTTCATCTATCCCAATCAAAGATTTTTCTCTGCGATGCTTCTGATCATTGATACACTCCAGCTGAGTATGAACAATCCCTTTGCATCCAAAGAACTTTATCTCCCTTCGTCGCACTGTTGGACATTCTGTCTTAAGATGTCCAAAACCTTTTCATTCATAGCATTGTATCTCTGACTTCTTTGTAGATCTCTCTGTCTCAGATGGTTTCTTAGTGACAATGAAATTTTTCTGACCCTGTCCATGCTCAATTCTTCGCAGAACTCTGCCGAATCTTCTCACAAGCATACTCACAGAATCTTCTGTTGTATCCACCTGTTGCGTGGTTTCATGAGAGACCAGTGCCACACCTTTTCCTTTTTTAGTTCCTCCATCTCACTCCATCTCATGAGCTCATAGCATTCCTACAACTTCATTAAAACTAATTGTATCAGTGTTAAGAGACACTGACATAGCTGCCTTGTATGCTGTGTACTTAGCTGGAAGACATCTCGAAACTTCTTGACCAACTTTTTGTCCTTGTATCTCTTTCTTAAGGTGAGAGCTTCCTGTGCCAAAGAGCTTATCTGAGAACTGAACTCCTCAAATATCTCATGCTCCTCCATCTTAAGGTTCTCAAACTTAGAAGCCAGAAAATCTTTCCTTGAGCTTTGCACCTTTTCTGTTCCCTCAAAGTGTTTATGAAGGATTTCCCAGACCTCCTTGGCAATCTCAGTTTCCTGAATCAGCTCAAAATGTTTCTGTGAGACACTTGCATGTATGGCAGACAGAGCTTGAGAATTGTACTTTGACATCTTCATCTATGTTTCAGTCCAATCTTCCTCTGTTTTAGGCGTCATAACACCTGACTTATCAGTAACCATTGGTTCTGTCCATCCTTTCAAAACAGTTGTCCATGCCATAACATCAATACCCCTTATGATAGATCTTATTCGTGACTTCCAAGACCCATAGTTAGTTCCATCAAGCATGATCTTTGAACTAGAGATCAACTCGTGATAGTTCTCCATTTTTCGCATGATCATACCGGTTATAAAACAAACTGGTGACCGCTCTGATACCAATTGAAAATGTGAGGACTACCACAAGAACGAATTCAAAGGCTATAACAAACGATTTCTCAACATAAACTCTGTATATTACTAGATTTCTTCCAAAAACACCATACAAGCTTTTTGAACAGAAATTGCAACAAGACTAAGACACTCTTATTTTGTTGCACCCTAGTCTATACCACTCAAGAATTGAATACAAGGTTCATGAGTTTCTCACCTTAATGCTATGTACAAAAGCAGAAAACGACTCTGGTTTTTCTCTATCTAGAAAATGTTCAAGATGCAAAAAACCTCCCGTTGTTAATCTATTAATACCCATCGATTAAAAACCCTATAAAATCTAGATAGTCATGAAATATAGAAACTAAATATATTCATGATTATCTTTCCAACAAAACCTCTTGAATATATCCTTTCCAAATCTCCAGCAATTTGGATCTTCAAATATTCAGAGAATATTCTTGTTCCAACAAAATCTCCGGCTCATCCTTATCCAAGAATTAGGTTGTTGCTTCCACTCCTGTGACATCATCATTCGCCTCACTGTCACAGGTACTGTCACAAGTACTGTAACACGCACTGTAACAAGTACTGTGAAAAGTACTGTAACAAGTCTTGCATCTTAAAAAATCATAGAAGGTTCATGATTTCATGACTTTAGTCTCTTGATTTGATTCTCTTAATTGGTTCTGTAATTGATTTCTTCTGTGTTTTAGAGTTGATTCTTTGGAATATTGTTCATGATTCATATTTGATGCCTCTATAACTCTGTCTGGATCTAGTCTTTAGGATTTATAGACTGTAACTAGTCTATAAATCGATTTTGTTAGTCTTTTGTTTGATATTTGATTTATGATGATGTTTGTTATGTTTCATTTTCTGTCTGTCTTGTTAATTACTTTATTTACTCTTGGATATGCTAATGGTTCTACTTTGTATTTGTATGTAGGTGCTAGCTATATGGTCATAACATGCCACTATGTTGATTCATCATGGCACTTGAAGAAACTCATCATCGGTTTAAAACATGTGTTGGATCATAAAGGTCAGACAATTTGCAATGTTTTATTAGATACTCTAGCTGAGTGGAGGATTAGGAAAGTATTTTGCATTACCGTAGATAATGCTACTGCTAATACAAATGCATTGGTAAAATTTCAAGTAAACTGGGAAATGATGCTTTTGTGCTTGATGGGGGTTATATGCATATGAGATGTTGTGCACATATAATCAATTTGATTACAAGGGAAGGTTTATCAAACTTAGGACAAAATGTAGATGTTATACGCAATGCAATTGTGTATGTTAGGTCATCTACAAATAGGTTAAACGCATTTGATCAAAGAGTAACCACATGGAAGATAACTCGGGGTAGCTTACCTTTAGATGTAAAAACCAGATGGAACTCTACCTTTCTTATGTTATCTAGGGCACTACAGTCTAGGACTGCTTTTGATAGAATGAAAGCTGAGGACAAGCTCTATAATGATTATTTCTTAAAAGTAATCAAAGGGGTTAAGAGATGTGGGCCACCTAATTGTAGTTATTGGGATGTTGTGGAAAGTTTAGTTAGATTTCTGGTTATTATCTATGATAGTACATTGGTAGTGTCTGCTTCTTCCAAGGTTTGTTCTTACAAGTATTATGGAGAGATTATGACAATAGAGAGGAACCTAGCTTCTTTGGCTACTAACATAGACCCAACGCTGAAGCTGAAGGCTAAAGAGATGTTAGATAAGTTTCAGAAATATTGGAATGAGATTAGGAATGTGAACAAGATGCTGATAGTTGCTATAATCATTGATCCTAGGAAAAAGCTAAATTTTGCTAAGTTATACTTTGAGAAATTGTATGGGAAAGATACACTAGAAGCTAAGAACATGCTTGAGTCAGTAAATACTCTTGTAACAAATATGTTTGAAGAGTACAATGGTAGGGTAGCCAAAGAGAATACTAGTATGAAATCGTCCATGTCTACTCAGACATCATCTATGAGTGGGTAGGAATCTCAAGACCAAGAAATAGAAAATATGGAGTTGGTTTACAAGAACTATGACTATGAGAAGATGGAGTTCGTGTACAAGGAGCTTGTTGATGAGACTGAAGAAGATACTAGAGATGAGTTAGAGATTTACTTGAAGGAACCTGTAGAGAATCCTAAGATTATGCCAGGGCTGGAGTATGATGTTCTTTCTTAGTGGAGGGTGAACAAGTTCAAGTATCCAGCGTTGTCTGAAATGGCCAGGGATCTATTGTCTATGCAGGTTTCATCAGTGGCTTCTGAGAGTGCATTCAGCACTAGTGGCAGGGTCCTAGATCCTCATAGAAGTTGTCTAACCCATTACATGCTTGAGGTTCTGATTTGCACTAAGCAATGGATGCATGCTAAAAAGAGGATGCATGAAATAATATTCAAAAATGAGAAAATTCTAGATGAAGTTGAGATGGTCGACAAGCTTGAGAAAGGTTCTCTTTCTGTTACATTGCATTTAAGTATTTAACATAGTTTTAGTGACACACTGACATTGTATTTTTGTTATATGTTTTCAGAGTTTCAGAGTTCAAGTTTACAAGATGATTGAGCACAAATGATATGAAGAACATCTTTATCTTTAGATAAAAGTATGTCAGTATGTGCTGTTTATATGTTTACTCCATTCTCTTTGTTTTTGAATATGAATGGATAACAATTTTGATATTGAATTTGTCTCATGGTCACATGGATTTCAGATTCTGTTTAAAGTCTTTCGACAAGTAAGACTTGGTCTCAACTCTCACTCTTCTCCTTCGGTTCTTTACTTCTTTGAATCATGATCAGATTATCTTTTTAGTTTTTACACTTTCTCTTTTAGACTTTGATGTTTAATATTTGTACTTTGAACTTTTAAGCTTGATGTTTAGTTTTGTAGACACAATAATTACAATTAGAATGATTCATTTTTTTGGTTTATATGGTTAGTACGAATGTTATAGTTACTTTAATTACAAAATATCCAAAACACTGGGGTTTGGTTATATACTCATACCTGAATCGACCCCAAAATGATCCAAACCGAAACCGATCCGAAATTTTAAAATACCCAAATGGGACTTGTAGACATGGTACCGAAAACCCGAAACCCGAATGGAACCAAACCGTATCCCGAATGGGACCCCGAATGCCCAGGCCTAGTTATAAATATGTAAAGGTTTGTGAGATATTATAAGTAGGCTATAATGTTTTAAACAAATTAGACCAATACCTGCGCATACGCGCATATATGTTTATATATATTTTATAGTAGGTTTATATAGTTTTTATAAATGTTGATTCAAAAAATTTTTGATTTCATTTTAAAGAAATAGTAATTTATGTGCTACAAGTTTAAAAAGTTTACTAAAATCTCAATATAAATTGTATTTATGCAAAATATACTAAAGAAGGTTTTAGTAACGGATGGAATCAAAATAAAATCACGATAACCTATACTTTACAAAACAAATGTATATGTCTTACTCGATTCTTCAATTTTTGTATGAATGATATATATGTAGTATGCGCCATGTCTTTGTGAGAAATATTTATCTCCAAAAAAATTTTAGAGCTAGGAAGGAAATTGGAGTTATGGTTTCGAAAGTGATATATGATACTATTATTAGGTGACACAGTGATGCTATTTATTGCGTTACCATGTTTTAGTTGCACTTCTTTTGTTTAATTTCTTTATCAAATCATTGGTTTTGTTGATAACTATTCATGTGATGTAGTCCTTACCGTGTTATCAATATGTGCAATCACCCTTTACCCTCTATTTCATTTACTAATGATTTATGTGTTTTACTATTTTGTATTTAAAGCATAAATATTGCCATAATGGATTAAGTGTTATTTGATCTTCAACAATATCAATTCTACCTTGAGCAATTATCCACAATATCACTCCCACCTTAAACCATGAGCAATTGACTTTGACTTTGTTTCTTGTTATTATGTAAAAAGACATTAACACATTATTTTATCCAAAAAGAAGAGGACACTAACGGAGAGATATCAAAATTTTGTGAAAAAGACAATTTTATGGTGTAATTTCGAAAAACTTTATCCCAATTTGTGTTGTTCCTGCACTCGATAGGCGTATGCACCGTCTTTGTCCTCGTGGAGTCCGCCTTTGAAATATAAGAAAGCTATTTTACATTTTCAATACCACTTGGTGGCTTAACTTGTATTTTTGACATATGAAGAGTAAAATTATAAAAAGATTTACAATAGAGGATTTTTTTTTGCAAAAAACCCTATAATAATTATTAAAAATATGGATAAAAAATGTGTGAAATCTAAATTTTTCTCGAAACCGAGCATCATCAATTTTGCGACGACACAAAAATACATTTACCGACGGAGTTGCGCATGAATTAACCTTACCACAAACTGAATGAACTCTTTCATTGTTTATTTCCAGTAAAAGAAATAGCGAACTTTGATTGTTACAAAAAATTAGTTTAAAAGTGTTATCATTATTTTAGATTATGACATGTTTCATGTTTTTTTGTCAACAAACGGACGACAACATGTCGGTTCGATAGCCCATTAGCCTCACATATTCCCTCCACTCTGTGGTGTAGGAGGATCGAACCCTGATTCCTGAGGATTGACTCTGGAGACTCAACCACCAGGCTTCAATGTTCTCGGCGACATGTTTCATGTTTATAAAGTAAGTTTTATAGAAAATTTTTACTATAAATCATTTAAATCTTAGAATATAATTTAAATTTAAATAGCACAGTCACGTCTATGCTTTAGTGAGATACTAGATTTTAACCCGCACGTCCGTGCTGGTATTTTTTTATTTTATAAATGTATTTAGTTCATTTAGTACTTCTATTTAATATAATATTGACTATAATTATGAAATTTATTTTAGTTTAGAATTTTAAAATTTTATAATAAAATTTTAATTAACGTTATTTTATAATAATATTATATTACTAATTAGGAAATTAAGTAATGCATTATTTAATAAAAATATTTAAGATTTTTAGTACGATTTTGTTAGATTATTCTCAACATATTTTGTTATAACTAAAAATAAAATTCAAAATTATTGTTAAAATTTATTTATTATTAATTACTAATATTTTTGAAAAATATTATGTATAATTGGTTAATATAAATAATCAAAATATGTCGTATGTAATTAATTAAATAGTACTATTATAACTTGTCAACAGTAAAAAATAGTGACTCTATTTTAATAGAATAAATTATTTTGCATACTATTTTTACATATAGTTTTTATTTTTAAATTTTTTATTTGACAAAGTTTCATATGTGATAAAATTAGATTAATCAATTAAAAATACTAAATATTTAATAAGCATAATTGTGTTTATTTTATATTTTTAAGTTTTATGATAAAACATTATCTGTTTATGTCAATAATATTTTGTGGATATTATTTTTTTTGTTTGAGAATTTTGTATTTGAAAACTGTTTATATGAATGAGATTAGCTCTTTACATCTTATTTTCTCAAAAATCAAATTTTTATTCCAAGACTGAACCCAAAAAACATGTGAAAAAATCCGAACCGGGTTCCATACTCAAGTATTTCTGGTTTTTGGTTTTACCCGAGTCGAATTCGAAACTTGAAATACTATATTGGTGCCCCGAACTTTTGCATACATATACATATATTCTTACTCTTATGCCCTTATATCCATGTACTTTCCTTGTTTAATATGAAAATCCCGAATCCGAATTCAAAAAACCCAAAATTTCCAGAAAAACCTAAACCGAGCCCAAATCCAGAAAACCCGAAATATCCGAAAAAATAGGAGTAACCTAAAAACTCAAACCCGAATCCGAAAAACCCGAAAATGCTCGATTTCGAAAAAAGTATCGTATCTATCCGAGTTTTAATAATTTTATAAAATTCGACCCATTCGAAAAAATTCGGTACAAACTTATCAAAAACCATAATGAATCCTATAGGACTGGAGTTTGAGATCCGAACGGGATCCCAAACGTCTTGCTAGAACTTACACATTTGCATTTATACTAAAGTAATATAATTTTTATATATACTATAATATAAATATATCAAAACTGATTTATTATAAAATCAATATTATATGATTGAATCTATAGTCTTGTATTGAATATTATTATATATTTATCAATACATGTATGCTAACATAATTCTATATAATTTAATTGTACATAGGATTAGAAGATATAACATGGGATTATCAATATTTATAGCGTATTGTTAACTAAATAATAATGAATGTTATGATTATTCTAATGACTTGTGAATAGATCCAAATTTAAATGACAACTTTTTTGAGTAAATAGAAAATATGACTTTGTTTTAATATAATAGATGACGCGACATTTATGTGACCAACTGCAGTCATATCTCATTATATTATGCATTAGAAATAAATACCTGGCTGGGCCACAAATTTATTCTCAAAATTTGAGTCGGATCTGTTACAATATACATATTGTTTAGCATCGAAGAGGAAGGGCAGAGAAGACTGAAGTCTATGCTTATCGGCACAAGAGCTTTCGGGTATGAAGGAGAACCGGGATTTTTTCATTGAATCAAATACCCTCTTTTGAGATAGTACTTGTGTTTGACTAGGGAACCAGGATGACCAGTAAGGCTTGTAACAGAGTTTATATGGGCGCATTCTGCGTAAATCGGGAATCTTTGGTGTCATGTGGAACTATGACTGAGGCCAAATCCAACAAATGGCTCGACTTGTCACAAGTGTGAATCTGAAATACAATAGTAACTGTTCGAGATGAATCTAAAGGTTTCCAAAAGCAAAACTACTACTTTTTTTTATCGTCTTTCAAAATGTATTAGAATAGCCCATAAACCAGGCAAGATAAGAGAGTAAAAACAGAAGAGAAGAGAGATAAAAGAAACAGAGGATAGTGGAAACAAGACCTTGCATCTAAATCCTAAAATAAGGAACATGGAGATATTAGGGCAGAGAATCCTAAATGATCCGATCATGAAGCCAACTAGGGCCACCAAGAGAAAGATAGGATTGGTACCTACCGTCTCTTGTGACGCTCTTGGATATGTCTTGTACGATGGTGTTTGCCTTGAGATCTTCCAGAAAAAACTCACATTCATCAAACAGAGAACATATGCCAACAATCTGTGAAAGTAAAGCCCGATACCGAGGCCATGAAATAGGTTTGAGAATAGCCTCCAGAGCATTTTTACAATCCGTTGCCAGTTGCACTTTGTGGACACGAAGATGAGAGAGACTTTGTAAAGTCCAAAGAATACATTTTGGTTCGGCCACGTTTCGATCAGATGAGCTTGTGAATGCGTCTCTGGCATGGTAAAGAACCTTGCCTTCGTGATCTCTTAAGATCAAGCTCCACCACTAAGAAGAGTGGCATTTCTCCAAGAAGCATTCACATTGCATTTAACCATACCTTGTAAAGGGGGCTGCCAACGTGTTGGGGCTCGTAATGCATTCTGACCCTGTGGTAACACACTTTCTTCTTCACCTTTTGCTGTTAGCCAGGCCTTGGTTTCCTCGACAGTTTTCTTCAACACAATCTCAATGATTTCATTTTTCCCGGCCAAGATGATATTGTTGCGGTGTTTCCGGATGTTCCATACTAGCCATGGGATACTCTGTCTCGTTGTAATGACACCTGTTTTGTCTGAAAACAGGCTGAGGAGATACGCCACATTATGCTCAAGAGAATCAGAGAAGCCATCAGTAGGAGGATTGATTTTAGCTGCAGAATACAATTGCTGACCCACATCACATTTGAAGAGGACATGATTGATACTTTCCTTAAGAGCCTGACATAATTTGCATTGTGTCTCAATGTCTATGCCTCGACTTTGCAGTCTCTCATAGACGGCCAGAGCTCCTGAGAGTGCTCGCCACCAAAAGAATTTAATTTTCCGGTTCGGTGTTTAGCTTCCATATTTTCTTCTTCAGTTCATTACGGACTTGGACCAAATGAGAGCTTTGTCGTGGATGAGAATCTTCTAGATAAGATGCTAGCCAATTACCACTTTTCAAAGAATAAGATCCAGACTTGTAAGGGACCAAATGAGTTTATCATCGACATCACCCACTGATATCTTCATGATGCGGTTGACTTCTGCTAATGGGAAGAGGTGTGAGAGGGTATGTTGATTCCAGACTCCAGAATTGCTGAGCAAAGAATTAACCGTCAAGTCAAGATCAATAGAGGATTGGGAGCATATTGGACGACGAGGAAGAGAGTCAGGGATCCATTTATCAATCCACACTTTGGTGCTTGTGCCATTACCAATAGACTTGATGAGCCCTTGTAACAAAAGTTCCTTGCCGTGGCTAATACTTCTCCATGCGAAGGAAGGACGGTAGCCTTTACCACTCTCTAAGAAGCTCGAGTTTGTGTAGTATCGTCCCTTGTAGAGACGGGCAAGTAATGATTCCGGCTCGTTGAGTAATTTTCAGGCTTGTTTCGCAAGGAGCGCTTTATTAAAATTGCTCACATCACGAAAGCCAAGTCCACCATTCTCTTTAGATTTGCACATATCCTTCCAAGAGACCCAAAGGATTTTTCGTTTCTTGTCACACGCATTCCACCAAAAGTTTGACATTGCACTTGTTAGCTTTTGGCATTGATGTTTAGTGAGTCTAAAACAAGACATAGCATACACCGGCAAGGCCATCACTATAGAATTTAGAAGTACTTCCTTTCCCCCTAGAGAAAGAGTTTGTTCGTACCATCTGTTTAGTCGTTTATTAAGCTTCTCACCAATGAAAGCTAGGAGTTTTTGTTTTGAACCACTGAAACATTTGGGCAAGCCAAGATACGAGCCATCTCCCCCTTCTTTCTCGATCCCCAAAAATTCAGACATTAATCTTCGCATAATCAGGTCTATGTTCTGACCGAAGGTAATAGCGGACTTTAAAAAGTTAATTTCTTGCCCCGAGGCCTTGCCGTATAGCCGTAGAAATTCAGAGCATTCCCGAAGGGTAGCACGACAAAGAAACAAACTATCATCCGCGAACAAAAGGTGTTGGATCGATGGGCACTTCCTCGTGAGGCACATACCCGTGATACGACCCTCTGATTCTGCTTTATTCATGACATGGACTAAAGCTTCGGCGCATAGAATAAATAAGAAAGGCGATAAGGGATCCCCTTGGTGTAAGCCTCTTTCCGGTATAATAAGGCCATGTTCTTGTCCGTTTAAGAGAACCGTGTAGGTTACGGAACGTACACACGACATAAACCAAGCTGTCCATTTTGAATCAAACCCCATTCTCTGCAATAGCTCCTCTAGGAATGACCACTCCACTCTGTCAAAAGCTTTGGACATGTCAGTTTTGATGGCAATGAAATCGTCTTTGCAGTTCGCGTTGGTTCTTAATCCGTGTAACATCTCATGCACGATAAGGAGATTGTCTGAGATAAGCCTGCCTTCAACAAATGCACCTTGGGTTTGAGATATTAACTGTGGCGGGATCCTTTTGAGTCGAGAACTTAAGATCTTTGAAATGATTTTGTAAGTGGTTGAACAAAGGCTGATAGGACGCAAATCAGTCATAGCTTTTGGGTTTTGACGTTTGGGAAGTAGACATAGCTGGGTGAAGTTCCATCCAGAGGGTACTGAACCCTTTTCGAAAAACCCTTTCACTTCTTGAATCACTTGCGGACCTGTAATGTGCCAGTAACTCTGAAAGAAACTTGCAGGCATACCATCGACCCCTGGACTATTGTTACGCTTAATTGCCTTAACTGCCCGTCGTATTTCCGTACCAGAAACATCTTTAGTTAAATTCTGATTCATTTGTTGAGTCACCCTCGGCTCAAAACCCTAGAACAGTTCAGCAGTGACACCCGGATTGGAGGAATGAAATAGAGATTGATATTAATTAACCGCGATGTTGCCTTTCTCTTGCTCCAAAAATCTCTCTATTCCGTGGCTGTCTTCTAGAGACTGAATGAAGTTTCTCGTGCGTCTCGCTTTGACTTTACCGTGGAAGAAAGCAGTGTTCTTGTCGTCATGTTTGAGCCAGGCTGTTTTACTTCGTTGTTTCCAGTAATTTTCTTCCTCTTGTGTCGCTTTGGTGAGCTCAACTTTCAATTGATCTAAGGCTAACAAGTCAGGATGAAGTTTGGCCGATTCAATATCTATATCCTGTTGGAGTTTTTCCATCAAAACCTTTGAGTTTGAGATTAATTTCCTCTTCCATTCTGATAGTGCTTTTCGACAGCCAACGATACGTTCAGACACCACCTCACTATCCGAAGGATTCTTACTGTTCTAGCCTTCATTAATTACTTGTCTCACTCCCTGTTTAGAGATCCATCTTTTGTCAAAGTAAAAGCGACCCTTGAAGTATAGTTTTTGGCCTAGTGCTCTGATAATAACAGGTCTGTGGTCGGAGCCCCATCGCTTGAGAAATTCGGCTTGTGCTCGTGGGAACAGAGTAAACCATTCCGAATTACCAAAAGCTTTATCTAACCTGCATTGTATCCACCTCTTTTCTTTGAGCCCATGAGTATTGATCACCTCTCTAACTCCCGCCCACGAAAAACCATTACCCGTGTGAGATAATTCTTTGAGTCGACAATCTCTAATGAAAGAGCGAAAGGATGCAAAGGAAGTTTCAGGTCGAGTCGGTCCTCCTAACTTTTTCGAGTTACTTAGAATGTCGTTGAAATCGCCAACTAAATGTAGAATCGATTAAACTTGTATGAACTTTGTGTTATCAAACGATCACAAGTAATAAAGAATTCCTCTCTTTATTAAACTCCAAAATCAAAACACAAATTCTCAAGCTCTCAAAACTCTAACGACAAAACCTAAAGCCATCTTAAACTAAGCTATTTATATTATCAAAAACAATTCCTAATATCAAAGGGAAAACTCTATTATCTTTTAGATATCTCTTAAAAGATCTTAAACCAACTACTAATCAGTTTTGTCTCTCTTATCTAAACCATTGGCTCGGTTTAGATGATTTCTTCTTTCTCAAGCAATTGTCCTTGGTTTCAAGCTTATACTAACATTCTCCCTCTTAAGCTTGAAATTCATTCTCGACAAATCGTGCACTCCAATGAACTCTCTCATCTCTTTGAACTTTGACTTCCCAAGGGCTTTGGTTAAAATGTCGGCCTTCTGCTCTGTTCCCGGAACATGCTCTACCTCAATGTGACCCCCTTCCACGCATTCTCTGATGAAGTGATATCTTCTCTGAATATGCTTGCTGCGTCCATGAAATACTGGATTCTTTGTCAATGCAATAGCTGATCTATTATCGATCCTTAAGACCACCTTCTCTCCCTCTTTACCCGTCACCTCATGGAGCAGATCTTGAAGCCAAATAGCTTGTTTTGATGCTTCGGTGGCAGCCATAAATTCCGCTTCGCATGAAGACAAAGCAACTATGTTCTGTTTCTGCGAACACCAGGAAATTGGTCCTTCTCCTAAGTAAAATATATGTCCACTCGTACTCTTTCCATCGTCAGGATCAACGTTGTGGCTACTGTCACTGTATCTTATTAGTCGTGGTATTGCATCCGACGACCTTTCATACACCAAGCCGAGTTCGATGGTTCCCCTCAAGTATCTTAGGACATGTTTCATCGTAGCTCCATGCGATTCTCTAGGACTCTGCATATATCGGCTTAGGACACAAACTGCATATGACAAATCGGGTCTTGTATGAAGCAGGTACCTAAGACATCCAACATTCTTTCGAAACCAAGGGGCATCTATTTATGGCTCGGTTTCAGAATTTGACAAAACAAGGCTCATCTCCATTGGTGTGTGAGTAAGATTACACGATTTCATCCCTGCATCTTCGAGAATTCGTGTAGCATATCGTCTTTGTGTGACCGTGATTCTTCCCTCGTATTGATGTACTTCCATTCCGAGATAGTAGGTTAGCTTTCCTAAGTCACTCATTTCAAACTTTGAGCTCATTTCTGCCTTAAAACTGTAAATAGCCTTGAAGCTAGTTCCTGTAACAAAGAGATCATCAACATACACAGCTACAAGTAGAAGAACACCATCCACTTCTCTCTTATAAACCGTCGGCTCCTTGATGCATTTTACAAATTTTAGCTCAGTGAGAATCTGATTTAGTTTGTTGTTCCAGGTTCTAGGAGCTTGTCTTAGCCCATAGAGTGCTTTACTAAGCTTGTAGACCTTTCCTTCACTTCCCTCAACTTCGAATCCTTCTAGTTGGGTTACATAAACTGTTTCTTTTAATTCTCCATGTAAAAATGCTGTTTTTACATCCAAGTGGTGTACTTCCCAGCCATGTGATGCTGCAAGATTAACAAGCAGACGTATTGTCTCAAGTCTAGCAATAGGAGCAAACACCTCTTCATAATCTACTCCATACTTCTGCACATAGCCTTTCGCGACAAGTCTGGCTTTGTACTTATTGATACTCCCATCTGAGTTTCTTATTATTTTGAAAATCCACTTAAGTCCAATGGGCTTAACTCCATACGACAGCTCTACTAAGTTCCAGCATCGATTTTTGTTGATGGACTCGATTTCATCTTCACATGCTAATGTCCATTCCTTTGAGCTCTTAGCCTCATCGTAACTCTATGGTTCATTATTCACCATAAACATCAGTCTTTCTCCTTCTCTTCTGCGAGCAGAACGTAGTCTTCCAGGTACTTTGGTTTGTTACTTGTCTTGCTTGACCTTCGCGGAACCGGACCTGTCTGCGACTCATGGGTTTCTTCGCTGTTTATCCAGGGTAATGAGCTACCAAGCTCGCGGTCTGCATCCTCAATATCCGACTCTTGCTCATCAACTTGTCGTTCATTCTGACCTTCTTCTTCTTCATGATCATTCGAATGTTCTGAGTTTTTGTTTCCTGGTTCATCGCCAACGAGCTCAAAGTGCTCATGCAGCCCGCGATTTCCATGTTCTCCGAAAGTTAGCTCAAAGCTTTCTCTAGTCCTTCGATCATGCGAATCTCCCTGTGTCCATAACCATCCTTTTGACTCATCAAAAACAACATCTCGACTTACCACAATCCTTTTGTTATTAGGACCAAAGAGACGATATGCCTTTGAACCCGATTCAGTTCCTAAGTGAACAAGTATCCTAGATATGTCATCCAATTTCTTCAACAAACTCTTCTCAACTTTTGCATAACTAGCACACCCAAAAGTTCTTAGATGACTAAGATTTGGTTTCTTTCCCTTAAACATCTCATAGGGTGTTATATCTTTGACAGCTCTGGTTGCTACTCGATTTAGAAGGTATGCTGAATGGCGAATCGCCTCTCCCCAGAAGTAGTTTGGCATTTTCATGTGTTTTAACATGCTTCTCGTCATCTCCATCATAGTCCTATTTCGCCTTTCAACTACACCATTTTGTTGTGGTGTATATGGAGCACTTAGGTGCCTCTTGATTCCAGAAGTTTCGCAGAATAGATTAAACTCTTGTGAGATAAATTCTCCTCCTCGATCCGTTCTGAAGACTTGAATCCTTTATTAGTCTCTTGTTCGACCATAACTTTCAACCGTTTGAACTTTTCCAATGCTTCGTTCTTTTCTTTCAGGAGAATGGTCCACATGTATCTTGAGTGATCATCAATGACTACGAAAACATACTTGTTTCCTGCTGATGTGTTTGGCGTGATGGGACCGCAGAGGTCACCATGAATCAGCTGCAAAATCTCGTCTGCTCTATAGATGGAAGCTTGCGGAAACGGTTTACGAGTTTGTTTACCGAGGAGGCAGGAGCCGCAGAGTTCACGTGCTACCTTGTTGAAGTCATCTGGGATGCTGTGTACAAGCTCTCTTTGTACCATCATCTTTATAGTCTCATTGTTCACATG
>OVAN01000810.1:0-50097 GCA_900406275.1 Anastatica hierochuntica | reverse complement strand
TTGTAAATATGTTTGTTGTTAATTCGTTGTTAATTAACGACGCATTAACGAAGAATACNCGCTAATATACTACTATTTAACGACGATTTGTTTCGTCGTTAAATAACGACGAATTAACGACGATCGTCGGGAATTCGTCGTTAATTCGTCGCTAATTAACGACGCTGCAAAATCATCGCTAAATTTCCTTGCTAAATGACCAGTTTCTTGTAGTGTCTCTCTCTACTTGAAATCAACACAAAAGAATAAAGAGGTTTTAAGTTTAGGGATTCTTAGATATTTATAGGTATTAGCTTAGGGTTTTAAGTTTTAGGTAATTGGATTTTATGGATTTGAGCCTAACAACAGAAAAATTAATTCTTGTCCGGTTTTTATGGGTTAAGATGTTACAAGCTAAGAAGGGAAAAATGAAGAAATGAAGAAAAATCTAAGTTGAGCGACCTCTGGTTGATCACCCGGTCGATAGGATTTTTTGGGCGGGCGTGGATCGATCAATTGGTCGATCTTCTTAGATGGATTTTACCAGAGAGAATGATCAACCAAGGGATAGATCTCCAGTCGATCAAAATTCAGTTTTTCACTCAATTTCCTATAAATACCTATTGTTAGCCTCCTTAGAACCCTCAGCTACCTAAACCACTTTGTTTTCTTATTTTTTCATAGATTCTTGATGTTTTTGGTTGTTTTTAGATTAAAATCAAGTTTCCAAACACTTTTATTTCGGATCTAATTAATTATCTTATGAATTTATCTTGTTTTGATTCATATTCTTCATGTGTTCTTCAGAGTTTCTCATTTTTTTTGTAAATGTTGGATTTTATTGCACCTTCTTGGGTTTGTTTGCTAGTAATCATCTTATTTCATCTTATTTATTCCTTATCTAACATTATCATCAAGAGTAAGTGACAATCTCTTGGTTTTACATGGCTTCTAGTGAGTAGACTTTAATTGGATCAAGGGTTATGCTAGATTAAGTTGATTTGTTGGTAAAATGATGATAGTTTAGGTTATATCTTGTTAGATCTTTCATATTTGATTTTGCTTAATTCTAGATTAGGCTACAAAAGTCATTTTAGACTTAGTGTATTTAGTTGTCCAGAAGGTATTCGATGAAATGCTTGAACAATCTTTTGTGAGCTTTATATATCTTGTCGACGAGAATGGATAATTAGAGTGTTTAGTGAACTAAATAGACAAGTCATTAATGCTCACTAATCATTTGATTGCGTTTGAAAATTTTGTTTAATTATGTGATTAATGATGTGACTAGTGACAAGAAAATAGATTAGTCATATTTGTGAGTTCCATGTTCGATTAATGTTTAATCCAATTCTTGCATATTTGTTTATTTGTTAATTAATCATAATGATAGTTAAATTCATGGTCAAACACATTTTTATCTTATTTATTTCTTTGTGTTTTTTTCTTTGCATTTCTTATCTCATAACTTAGTAGTTCTATCATTCTCTTATCTATTTGCTTAGCTTAGAAAAATTTGTTGCAATATTAGTATTTAGATCACTATTTTTCTGTGGATCGATACCTTAAATACTACAATAGTGTTGGTGGTGGTCTTAACATCCCTAGCATAGCCCGACATCCAAACCGAGCTCGACCCATTTAAAATTTTGAAAGCTAATTGATTTTTTTCTATACATATGCAGCTTCACAAAGAAAGAAGGGGGGAGCTGGGGAAGAAACTGAAACTTTATAGATAAAAAGATTCGATAGAGAAGCAAGTTCTCTAAATTCCATAATTTTCTCTTATGTCTCCTAGACGACGACCTATACAAATCATTGTCATCTCCCACATTGCCTAACTCTCTCTGATGACGAGGCTGCAAACAACAAGGCTGAAGATAACGAGGTTATAGATGGAAAAGTTGCAGATACGACGAGGCTGCAAACAACAAGGCTGAAGATAACGAGGTTATAGATGGAAAAGTTGCAGATACGACGAGGATGCAGATGACGAGGATGCAGATAATAATGATGCAGCTGACGAGATTGCAGATGACGATGCTGCAAACGACGAGGCTAGATATGACAAAGTGCAGAAATGATGAAGCAGCAGATGACGAGGTCACTAACAACGAAGTCACAAATGATGATCTTCCAGTCATAGTCCCCCACGTCGAGATCACAAATGATGAGGTTATAGAAGACGAGGTCACAAATGATGAAGTCACTGACGACGAGGTCACAAACGACGACCTCTCAGTCACAATCCTAGACAACAAGTTCACATACGACAACCTCTCTTTCGTAGACTCCCCGAAGAGAAGTCCCCACATAAAAAGGTCACAAATGATTAGGTCACTGATGACATGGTCACTGATTAAGACCTCTCAGTTATAGTCTCAGACGATGAGGTCACAGACGAAAACCTCTCTGTCACAATCCCAAACGATGAGGTCATTAATGACGAGGTCACATATTAGAACCTCCCATTCGTAGAATCCCTGAAGAGAAGTCCTCGCATAATGAGGTACCATATGATAAGGTCATTGATGACGAGGTAACTGACGTCGAGGGCATTGACGATGAAGTCACATATGACAAGGTCATAGAAGATGAGGTCACTGACGACGAGGTCAAAAACGAAGTCCTCATAATCACAATCTTAGACGACAAGGTCATATATGACGAGGTTACAGATGACGATGTCATAGATGACGATGTCACAGATGACGAGGTCAGTGACGACGAGGTCACAAATGACTTGGTAATGAGTTGTCATGGACAATGAAGCGAAAACTTTCCACAGCGAGGAGGCGACAAACTACCTAGCTAGACGAGGTGAAAAACTGTCCAAAACGACGAGTTCTTCATTTCACCCTGTAGATGACCAACGATTTTATCAATTTCAGCCTTGTCATAACTTCTCAATCCTTCTAGGCGACGACCTGAGTTCTTAGACTCTTTAAAAGTCTTTAGATAACAAAGAACTACGTTTGACTTGATCCAGAAAAGGATACGTAGACAGTCTATCCTGGAGACACAACTCCCATATTAAATATTTTTAAATTTTATTAACTTATCCTTGGAACGTGGATTCATTAAACGAAATTTGAGATCATGTATTGCTTAGTAAATATCAGTATTCAACAAATAAGATTGTTATATACTTGTGGGCATTTCCTAGACTATAAATTTTTAAAACTTTCTAAAAATCTCTGTATCACTTTACTTTACCTTATCTATACAATGGTTTAGTCATTTAACAAGCAAATAATACGCACGATATAATACAAGATTCATAAATATTCGAAACACTGAAAATCATGTGTTCACAAGAGTCCAACCAGGATCATGTGTCCATTTCAATCAAACATTTTATATATACAAATTTTGTTTCGTTCCTCTTAAAAAGACCGGGTGAGCTGGAGAACAAGACAAAGCAGAGAAAAGCTATTCCATTAAGTGAATGGATTTGTATAGATAGACCAACATTGATACGCCCTACTTTTAAAATCAATTGAAATGTTTTTGCCTTTTTTTTTCCTTTACATTTTTATATAATTTTATTTTTTAACTTCTTCTCAATTTCTGTTAGGGAGAAACTTCTGTTGAATAGCGTCACGTTTTATAGAGTTTATGCACATTAACATAGCATGATATAATGTAAACTATACACGCAAAAAACAACATGCGTTCTATATTTTCTTTTCCAAAATAACCTAGACATGCCAATAGTGTTGTGTTGTGAGAAAGAAAGCATTCTTGGTTAGTCTATGGTGGTCCATATGTTTTGTTTTATTTTTTTTGTAGTGAAGCTCCAAGTTGATGCATGATGCTTATAGTTTTTTCTTTAACCTTAATTTGTAGTTCATTCCTCGTAGACATTTGATGTGATCACTGTTTTTGTATAGACTCTCCTTCAAGCTTTCATAGCATGCTACTAGACCGGAACATATTTCATTTACATCCTCCTTTATCATATTGGATTGATTCTAAATAATATCTTCTTGATTTGTTAAGCAGTTGTATGTATTCAATAAGGTAGTTTAACAAGTAAAGTTTAGAGATGAGAATCTAAGGTTATTATTGATTTCTTAACATATACACGAAATATAAAGAACATACTAAATTACTAACTAACAACATAACATAAAGACATGGATATATTTTTATTTATTAGACGGTTTTGTTGGAGAGCCAATCTGAGAAGGCTTGGAGAGTGTTCATATCCGCCCTATAGTGTTTCTGAGTGAACTCAAGCAACATAGACCAAGTGAAGTCAGGGTATATCCTTGGTGTGATGCTGTCCAAAAGCTCTCTTGGTGGCTTCACCACTCTGTCTTTTTTCGGACACAAGAAGAATGCAAGTGATTTCCTCTCGCTCTCGCTGTTCACTACTGCCCGGTGCAAGCAGCTCCTGTATCTATTGTTCGAGAGAGCCTAAAAGACAAGATTAAACCTGATTTAGTATTTTGACGGTACCTAGCCACTAGTTGTGTATATCTAACCAACAAGTGGGTTTCTCTAGATTGTTACCATGAAAGTATCCCCAATATTGACCACAAAAGCCTTGGGATTTGGACGGATTGATCGCCATTGATTTTCGACAAAGACCTGAAGGCCGTTAACATTGTCTTGGTGAAGGATGGTAAGAGAGGTTGGATCACAATGAGGTCCAGTTCCTAATGTAAGATCTGGTTTCTGACATGGAGGGTAGTAATTAAGTCTCATTATCGAATCATTTTCCTCGAAAAATTCTCTAAAGTAGTCTCGAGATACGCCTAAACTTAGCCCCAGAAGCTCCATGATCTTCAGTGACAAGGAACTTATTGCCTCACAGTACTCTTGATACACCTTCCTGCAACCACAAAGAAAAAAAAGAACAAAACATAAGTCTTCTAACATTACGGTACAGTGGTTGTACCTATTTGGTTATAAAAGAAACTAGTCACAGATTTAAAACTTTTTAGTTTTTTAGGGAAAAAAACAGAGACAAGGACAAAAAAACATGTTAAAGTAATCTTGTTTATTATTTTTTCTCTATGTTTTTAGTTATTGCTCTGTTTTTAACTTTTACCCAAATGGCTCAAACCCATGTCCCAACGCTTCACGGAAGTAATCTTCAACGGTGTTTGAAACGCTCTTCTCGTTGCAAAACCGAAAGGAAAGGGTTTCCTTCCATGGAAGCTTGGTGGAGAAGCGGCCGGTGAAACTACTTGCGTAGCCACAACTCTCGCCGGATTTTCTCAAAACCCTCTGTTTTTCAGAGAGAGGCATATCAAAGAATCGGGTCATGTATTCATGAGCTTTTGATATAAGCTCCTCGCTGATGCCGTGATTGACCACGAGGAAGAAGCCATGCTTGTTACAGGCCTCAGAGATTAGCTTGGAAGCTTCTAAAGTGGACGAGGAGAGAGAAGAAGAAGAAGAAGAAGAAGAGTCACTATGGGAAAGAAAGTTTTGGAGATTGATGAGGGGAACATCAAGCTCGGGAACATCCATGGAAGGTTTCTCGTTGTCAGGCCAAATGAATTGGTTTGGGAAATTGGGTTGGAGGTTGAGCATTGAAGGATTAAAGACTAATGGCGTCTGAATATTTCCAAGGTCTAACTTTGGTGTGTTCTCTTCCTCTAGAGATGTTGTTGTTACGTAACTTACAGCCATTTTATTGAGATCTTACTATTTTTTTTTGTTGATGACGAAGTAAGTGAGTATTGCAAGGAGATATGGGGTCATTTCAGTCTTTATATAGGCAAGCATTTAGGTCGTATAGTATTTTCCACTGCTTTATAGTTATTGTTTTATTATGATTAAACTTTTCTTTTTGTAATTAAAGACTTTTGCTAGATGTGATATTCCAAAAAAAAAAAAAGATAATTAAGATTAAAGATACCTAATTTTATATGATTTATTTATTCTATTACATCTACGGATCGGAACTGATTTTTAAGATCCATGGGACGGTTATAAAATTTGGCCGGATGGCTGAATTTACATGAAGATAACGATTAGGTCTAACTATAATCATAGTAAAGAAGTGACATGAGGTTTAGTGTGATACTTGGTGAGGCTGTCTGTATGCTTCAAATTGTCCGATCATCATCCTTCATTACAATGAAAGCAACAAATGATGCATGTCTCTAAATCAATTTTTCCTGGTAAGATATAGTCTACCAAATCATAAACTGGCTGTCATATTTTTGTTGCAATTAGTTGAGTTGTCATTAATGTTGCTTCGTTTGGGAGAGCATGTTCGGCGTACTCATGGTAGACATGCTTCTTTGTACAACTTCAAGCGATTGTGTTTCGCCAGCTATGATCATTTGGAAGTAAGCCACTTATCAGGTCCTAAAGTCAGTGCCGGCACAGCTATAAGGCAAGAGTCATCAGCTTCAGGCTCAAATAAATGATCGATATATTTCAAAGGCAATATCATAATTGCATTAGACTAGTAGTAGTCCAAGAATACAATTTTGATTATGAGTGAATTTGGTGGAAATACACCAAAAAACATTATTTAAGTTTTTGCAAGTCAAAAAAAATATTGAGAAGGTTTTATAAAAAATGTCTCCTTTTTATGAAAAATATTGGAGGGTGAGGATTATAATTTGATTTTTTTTTGAAAATAAAATATTAATTAATTTTTAATATTTATTATAATTTCCCTTCGATTATTTTTCTCTCCCCATGCAATCAATTAATAACACATTGTTTTGGTTACACTTTTTTCTTGCAAGTCTTAAATTTAGTCACTTTTATGTGTGTTACTCTTACAATTTTTATCAATTTTCTTTTACATTTTTAGTTATCAAATATCCGAGCTAACTTATTTTGATCAAATATATTTATTTTTTATTTTTCAAACGTATTACTGAAAATCTTCTCGATGCTAATTTTCTTGACCTCGTTTGATTTTCTATCTTTTTAGGAATAATTCAAATTTAGAATTTTGTTTTACAAACATCATATATATAAACGAAAATTATTATAATCTAATTATGTCAACTAAACAGATTTATAAAATACATATAAATGATCACATTTTTTTAAATTGCTTTAAGCCTAGTAGAACAGACCTTGCTATTACAGTGAATTCATTTTGTGCATTTCAACTTTTCGATCTGAAAAATCAAGATAACAAAGGAAAAGAAAATTCTGATACGAAGAAGAAGATGTCAGAATCGACAAAAGAGAAAGTGAAGAGTTTGGCTTACTTTAACCAAAATGTCATCGTCCTAAATTGCCAAGGAGAAGGTTGTTGTTCCCAAAGCTAATAAACACGACTTCCGAGCAGAAGCCCATTTCCAAATCACACTACAAGAAAACAGTCAATTAACAAAGATTTTTTGCGACGAAAAAAAATCGTCGTTACTTAACAACGAATTCACGACGAATGTACAACGTAAATTATTTTTGTCGTAAAATCGTCGTAAATTAACGACGAATCGTTGTTAACAATGTGGTTAATTTACGACGATTATACGACAAATTTACACTTTTTTTTAAAATCATCGTTAAAAACTCGTTAAATAACAACGACATGTTTAACAGGTAATTTACAACGAATTAGAGACCAAAATTTTTATATGTTTAAAACGTGTATTATAGGTATACCTAATAATTAACAACGAAAAATATAGTCGTTAATTGAAAGTTAAAATGTTGTTTGTTGGTAGCAAAACAATCGTTGTTAAAATCCAAAGTAAACTCAATGTTAAAATTTATGAGTATCTCACCAATAAAAATGCCATAAGAGTTTTCCTAACAACCAAACCATATAAATAGAAATTGATAATGAGCAAACTACTTGATTTTAATTAATGAAGTAATTATTCAAAACTTTACCTTTCTCATCTCTATCCCCCATTCTTCTTTATTCTTTCTCTATCTCTTCTTACTTTTTAGATTAGGAAGCTGATGTTACTGTATTTTGCATATTATAGCTTAGTATTTAGTAGAGTTTTCTTTGCATTTTAGAACTTTTTAGATCGTTTTTAGTCATTTTTCAAGTCTTAATTAGGAAGGATCATATAGAGGTCTTAGAAGATACATATGTACATTCTTCTCCTCTTTTCTACCCTATTTCAGGTCACCTTAATGATAACGGATGAACCCGAAGACTCGGAAGTAAGAACGGACACCTTTGGCACCAGCAAGTGAAGTTGGCGGTCTAAGCATGACTGGCTGGCGGTCCACAACACCAAACCAGACCGCTAGCAAGCTATAGACCATGACTTGCAGTTTAGAGGGGCTGGCTGGCGGTTTGCAACAGCCAGCCCAGACCGCCAGCCTTCCTCTTTTCTCTTAAAACTTGGGTTTTGACCCGGTTTGTCCTGGGTCAACCCGACCCAACTTCTTTATTTCTATATATACTCATCTTAAATCATGAGAAAACCCTAAACTTTACATTTTTAATGAACTTTTGTATCTCTTTTGGATCTAGAGAGCAATCTCTTTGTTAATCACAAAAAGTTTGCATCTTTATCATTTCTTCTTCTTCCTTTATGTTTGCTATGAGTTTTTCTTTGATTTCTGAGTTATTTGGGCATGATTAGTGAGTAGTTATCTAGTGTAAGCATGAATTAGGTTGATCAAGCTAGATCTAGATGCTAGTCATGATGTTATAGGTTGGGTTTATATAGATTCACATGATTTAGGGATGCTTAAAGCTAGATTTGAAGTGATCAATCAAATCCTACATCCTAAGGCTTTCACACCCGAAAGGTGTTCGATGAAATGCCTAAGAGAATCTAAATCATGCTTAGCATTTGTAGCCTATTAGAATAGATGATTGAGGTGTTAAAGAGGCTATTGGGCTTGTGTTTAATGATTAATGAACTTAGGATTGCTATCGGGAGATTAGCTCTATCTTATTACATTAAATGGACTAGAATCATGGAAGTGATCTAGTTGACTCTTTGCCTTGTCTTTGTAATAGACTCCATTACCTAAACCTTGCATTTGGTTAGCATTTGGATCACTTGATTATGGACCTAGCTCATTGCTTGCATGTTCTTCATCATTGAATCTTGTTAAGTAGTATTTAGTAGTTGAGTTTGTTATCTTGTTTTACTTTCATTGTTTGATTTAAGCTTGAAATATAATTGCATTTATAAGACTAAGATTAATAAACTAGTTATAGGATTGTGTAAAAGTTTTGCTCCTTGTGGTTCGATAACCCCATCTACTATAATTACTAGCCTTATAATTGAGGTTTAGGAGTTTAGTTTGGGATTAAAATTGATAAGAGAATAAAATCATCTTATCAAGTTTTTGGCGCCGTTGCCGGGGAGCAACATATTTTTCCATTTAGTTTTCATTAGTTTATTGAGACTAAGTCATTTCTTTCTATTAAAAGTCACTAACTCTTGTTCACTCTTTGTCTTGCCCTTGTAGGTGCATGCGTAGTAGAGGTCCATCAAATTTGATTAAGCAAGTGGAAGATATAAGGAGATTGGAACGAGATAATACTAGAGAAAGGAGAGAAAGAGAGAGACTCGGGCATCTACAATGTTTTGGAATGGAAAACCCTCAACCTATTGGTAATCAAGGAAACAATATGGGTGACAACAACCAAGCTCAAGGGATTGGGATCCAAGACCAAAGACGTCCTAAAGCACAAAGGATATGTGCTTATGATGAACCCAATATGAGGAGAGTAAGGACCGGTATTCACCCTCCCGTGGTAGTACCCAATAACTTTGAGATAAAGCATAGCCTCATCAACATGGTCCAAAACAACAAGTTTTATAGTCGACCATCGGAAAATCCTTTAGACCATCTTGATGAGTTTGAGAGGCTTTGTAGGACTATAAAGTTAAATGGGGTAAGCGAGGAAGCTATCAAGATGATATTATTCCCCTTCTCATTAGGTGATATAACCGCTTAATGGGAGAAGAGTATCTCCACGGATCTAGTCTCTACATGGGCTCAAATTGAGAAGGAATTCATAACGAAGTTCTTCCCGAAGCAAAAGACTGCAAAAATTCAAAACGACATAACACGCTTCAAAAAAGGGTATAATGATACGTTTCATGAAGCTTGGGAACGTTTAAAATATTATATCCAGTCTTGCCCTCATCACGGAGTAGCTAAGGATTCTTTGCTAGGATTTTCCATTGCGGTTGTTTGGAAAAATATAGGAACTCACTTGATACGAAAAGCAAGGGGAGTTTTGCCAACTTAGACGTTGAGGAAGGTGAAGAGCTCATCTAAAACTTATCCCAAAGTGACCAAAGCTATGGCCGCGATAAGGATGGGACTTACCCCGATGATTCTCGATTGTAAGAGCTTAATGAAAAGATTGATAGACTTACAAAGATGAACCAAAGATCCATGAATGTAGTGGAAAATGTGGATGAAGGTAAATGTGATAGAAATGACCAAGAAATTGGGGACCAAGAAGACCTTTGTTACATTCAAGAGGGATACTATTCAAAGCCTTACAACCCTCCGTTTAAATATTGGAACAACAATCTTTCATATCGGAACCAAGATGTTGCCAACCCATCAGATCAAGGCTACACGATGCAAAAGGAGAGGCCACAAGGGCAAGCTCCGAGCAAATTCCCACCAAAAGGACCTTTGCAATTTCTCACCAACACGGGAAGCTCATCTACTCAACCTCTAAAGGAGGACGAGAACACCATCCTCTTGAAGCAAGTATTGGACGGGAAAAATAAAGCCGCTTTTAATTTTAACAAGATGATGGGAGATGTGAATATAAAGAATGATGGTGTTTGGTGTGACATAAACAAGAAGGTTGAGAATCTAGCTGTTGATATGAAAACGCTAGATAACCAAGTGGCTCAAATTGCTAGTTCTTCCAAGAACAATGGTAAGGGGATCCTACCGGGTAAACCCGAGGCGAATCCGAAGGACTTTTGCAAGATAGTTTTTGAAAATGAAACCTTTGATCATCAAAGTGAGAATGTGGTTAGTCAATTTGAGAGGTTTCTTCAATGTAAAGTTGATAATGATGGGAATATCTGATATCAAGAAGATGGTTTGCTATTCAAAGAGGTTGAGGTTGAATGTGTTGATGAGATAATGGTCGTTTCCCAATCTAATCCAAAGAAAGAGAAATTCACCCTTGAGAATGAGTCTTTAAGTAAGCCAAAAAGAGAAGTCGAGGAAGCTTTTGGTGGTGAAGCCACAACCAATGAAAAGAAGCGTGTAGTTAACTTCCAAGCGGATGAGGCACCTTACAAACTAACTCTTCCCTATCCCCAAAGATTCATTAAGCAACAACTCAAGGAATACTTTGATCTTCCGATACACAAGGTGGATATTGTCTCTTCCGGGTTAAGGGAACTAGCTACAAAGAATCCTAAGCTCAAGGATAGGATTGAGGAATACGAGCTAAGAAAGAATAGCCTAGAAATGCTAGCTAGAAAGTACGGTGTGCTACCCCCTCTACCCGAGACAAGAGTTTTGGAGAAGGTTGTGAAACCCGACAAATTTGTGGTACCTTGCTTGTTGGAAGAGGTGTTTAAAGAAGAAGCTCTAGTGGACACAAGAGCAAGTGTCAATGTGATTTCATCTGACATGATTATCAAATTCAGGATCAAAGAGGCAATCAAGCCCACTTGTCCAATAGCTTTGGAGGACTCATTCGTCAAGAAGCCCAATGGAAAACTCGAAAACTATCCTATGATGGTTGGGGATTGCATAGTCCCTACGGATTTTGTTGTTGTCAAGATATCGGGTGCGGGTAAGTTCTCTATGCTACTTGGAACACCATTCCTTGAAACCTTTGGGGGGAAAGGATTGACTTTAAAAGAAAGGAAGTTGTTCTTCCAAACATTGACCCCGAGATAACTTATNCCAATGGAAAACTCGAAAACTATCCTATGATGGTTGGGGATTGCATAGTCCCTACGGATTTTGTTGTTGTCAAGATATCGGGTGCGGGTAAGTTCTCTATGCTACTTGGAACACCATTCCTTGAAACCTTTGGGGGGAAAGGATTGACTTTAAAAGAAAGGAAGTTGTTCTTCCAAACATTGACCCCGAGATATCTTATAAGATGGTTAGTGCAAGAGATGAGATTTGTGGTACTTTGACTTTGGGGGATTTCCAAGAGGTTGGAGGAATCGAAGAAGAAATTCTTGATCTAAGTGATGGTTTATTTGTTCAAGAAGCGACAAAGGATTACAAGCCAGCGGAAGAGTTTGACTTGTTTTAAGATTTCAAGAGGTTGTTTGGGTATGATGATGATGAGGGCTGCTCAAAGTATGTTCCAAGATTGGACTCCAAGAAAACAAGGAGAGCAAGAAAGGAAAAGGCAAAAAGAAACCACAACTTGTGGTCGATAATGAGATGATATTTTCAAGTCATGTCCTTGAGAAAGGAACCTCCATGGAAGAGGATTACATAGAGAAGACACCTTGTGGAAAGAAGATAGAGCCTTCCATGCGCCTCATACCTATAAACATTGAAGACAATGTTGTTGAATATAATGTAAAGTGTAAATGAATGCCCAAGCCGTTCTGGAGAGCAAGGACCAAACTTCCTCAATGGGTCTTGGACAAAGGATTGAAGTTCAAGATAGAGATGGCTTGTAGAGCGATCACCTTGGAGATGTTCAACAAGGAAATAAGAGAACCGGAGTTTCTCCTTCCAACCTTCACAAATTAAGAAAGGAACCAACGTCAACCTAGCGACGTTAAACAAGCGCACTTGGGAGGCAATCCCATAGTATCCTTGTATATATCTTAGCTTATATAATCCTTACGTAAACTATGTTTGGGTTGCTTTTGTGGTTTAAGTGTTTAGGTGCAAAATTTGGGAGCAGAACGCGTTCGGAAAGCAGCTGGCGGTCTGGGCCACTCTGGTTGGCATCTGTAACACCAAGCCAGACCGCCAGCACCACCAGCACCAAGGCTGGCGGTCCAGAAGGGTCTGGCTGGCGGTCTGCAACACCAACCCAAACCGCCAGCCGCCAGGTAAGTCTACTAAAACTCATTTTTCTTCTTCCCAAAACCCACTTCATTCCTCTCTCAGGTCATTTACTTGAAACTTGGTGAAGAAAACACAAAACTTTCAACTTTTTTTTCATTCCACAACCAATTTCTTTGCAAATTCTTGTTTTGAATCAAAGATTTCATCTCCTTTTACTTAATTCCTGCTCTAGTTTCAATCTACACTAAATTTCTCTCAAGAACAAAGGTAATCTCTCATAACTCTATCTCTTGCTCAATCTCTTTAATCTTTAGATTTTGGTCATTCCAAGTTTGTAAGTATCATTTTTGAGATCTTTTGTGCTTGGGTAAATGATTCTCTTCACCATAACTTCGTAGATTGAGTTGGGATTGTTGAGATTTTGGATTTCAAAGTTAGGGTTCTTGGAGATTTTGAGAAAAATGAAATTTAGGGAAACTTGGAGATTGTGGTTACAATTGGTTCTTTAAAGATTCAATGCTTTGCTTGGAACTTGATATGAGGTTAATTTTGAGTTGTTCCATAGTAGAAACCCATTAGTTTGAATTCTCAAATTTGAACTATCATTCTTAGGTACTATGAGAAATGAGTTGGGTCAATCTTGATGATGGGAAATGGTGAATGCTTGTTAACAAGTTAATGAGCTATGTTCTTTGTACAAAATGCTTTGGAATCATCATCTTCCAAACTCTTTAGACTCACATATCTTTTGATCTTTCTAAGGTACAATGGCAAGCCATGTGAACACTCAAGGAAGCTACGCCTCTCACCAAGTAAATTGGAGACAAGCAAGCTCTTCAAGGAGAGGGAAAAGAATTGAAGGCATTGAATTGTTGGGATGGACAAGTGAAGAAATAGGACATCTAATCGAACTTCGCCAACTCAACTTTCACCCCACGAGATTTGTCGATGAAGAAGTGATGAAAAGAATGGGGATCTATGAACAAGTTGACGACCTACTAGATAGGATGAGTGTCTGGATTCTTTTGGCAATGGATGAAGCGACATATCCATAGCTAGCCCGACAATTCCTCGCTACCATCACTTATGAAGAAGAAGAAGACGGGGAAAGTGGAAGACTTTACTTCTGAACTGGATCAAATCGGTATTCTCTCACATTTAACCGATTTTGAGAATTGTATGGTTTTCCAAGAACGAGAGCATTGAGCGCACCTTCGGAATTCAACCAACTATCATTGCTATTGAGGAACATTGCCACCGATGAAGAATACGACTTCTTAGTAGCAAAAAAGTTCAAGATCAAGAATCCAACAATCTGCCATGCCATGAGGCTTCTCGGAAACACGTTGTTTGCGAGGGCACACCCCGGGTGGTCAACTCTGATATAATTGAGACTTCTCTGTGGAGCAATAGTATATAAACTCCACGACCACGTCGATAGAGCCATCCCATACTCCGGTTTTGAATTGTGCCAAGGGTTGACCTTCCTATTACACCTCATAAGCATTCGAATGAACATTGATCGGTATGGACAAGATGGAATACACATAGGTGGAATGTTCACTCCGCTCTTCCGCTACGCATCCATCGATTTCACCTTCTACGAAGAGCTTTCGGAGAGACTACATGAACGAAGCATACTTATTGAGAATAATAACATTGACGAGTTGCTACAACAAGCACTCGATCATGTATGCTTTCACAAGCGATGACGGTACACTATTTTGTTGCTTCCTCCCAAATAGCCGCTTCACCCACACGGAGGCCAACGATGGCATCCAATTCCGCCTCCCAAAGAAATTCTACTTCAAAGTCCCGAGGCCACAAGCTTATAACCCCTCTGAATGGTGATTCAAGGTACCCTTTCTTCCATTGTAATTACCATTTTCTCTCTTATTTTCCATTTAAATAGTGGTTTGGTCTCCTTCGTCGGATTCTATTCATTCACCGGGACGGTGATGAGTAAGTCCGGGGGAGGAGAATGGTTACTAATGATCGTTTTAGTTGTTTTGTCTTGTTTTCATTTCTTTGAGTCTCATATAGTTTAGGTTATATTGTTAATAGTTATGGCATAGAAAAACCTAAAAAGTTGAAAAATTTGAAAAAAGAAGCATATAGTTGCATCTTTCATACTTTTTTTCCTTTAGGATTGAGTCTTAGAAGCATATAGGATGCATTTACATGTGCATGAGGACAATGATTGAAGTATCGTGTAAGTGGACTATGCTTAGGAGTTTAATTGAAACCCTTGCTAGTAGTATCAAATAGCATGAACCGAACTGAAAAATGGAAAATCCATGCTCGGAACTCTCGGCTTAATTGTTTGCGTCTAGATTGAATCTTGCATGATTTGAATTCAACCCTATTGAACTTAAATGTTAACGAGATTTTTAATTAACCTTACTTATGGGCTTGAAATACATGAACCATGGTGTAAACACATTGATACTCGGTTGGTCTTATCCCTTTTTACCACTCTTAACCATCCGAGTGGTCGTTCTCATCTTAAGAATGGTTCCCCACCTTTAACCCCAACCTTTTATTTCAAACCCCACATTTTTCTTGATTGAGTGAGGCCTCTTTCGATGCATTCATATGTAAAACCCCGTGAGTATTGGGACGACAAAGAGGATCTTTCTTAGAACTAGTCTCATTTTAAGGCTAGTATAGATAGGATGGGGTTAGATAAGAGTGTGTATACTTGATGATCGTGGGTTGGGAATGATTTGTATTGTCAATAGTGGGTTCAAAGAGAAAAACCGTTAAAGAAGAAAAAGAAAAATGTTATACACTCTAGGAGGTAAAGAAAAGAAATAAAAAGATAGCTCAAGCTTGTAAAAGAAAGATGAAAGATCCTAAGTTAAGAAAATGAAAAGTCTAGAGTCCAAAAGACTAGAAAGAAATGATCAACCTAAGTAAGGAAAGAGATAAAGAACTATAGCTAAATGGAAAAAAAGCAAAAACCTTAGAGTGTGTTACTAAAAAGCTAAATGTCTTGATTGAGAAGTGATTGGGGTGTTTTTAGTGGTTTGTCAAGAAAAAAGAGAGGGTAGAACTAGGGAGTATGTTTGGGATGGGAATAATTCGAGAAGGTTAGTCTTTGTACGAACCAATTGTCCCTTTCTCCCTCGGTTTTACTACTTGAGATGCATTTCTTCAATGAGAGAAAACCTTAAACACTTAAAGAAAGCCTCTCCTTTTTTACTCAAAAGCCTTTTTATTCCAAGACGATTGGTTTTTGATTTCATGCCCATAGGTTAGGTTCCATATATATATTTACTAAATGAATATTAAAGGGTTGTTGAATATGAAATACTTGTGAAAGTTTAGTCGTAGGCTAACTAGCATGACTTGGGAAGAGTATGGCAAAGTACGAGAGAGTAGGATTGACTCTTGCTACTTGTTACTACTTCCTAAGGATTTTATTTCAACCACCTTTGTAAATCCTTACGATTATGAGTCCTCACTTTCAAACATATCTCCTAGTACTTGTCCAATTGCTTGATGACAAGCAGAATTCTACTTTGGGGGAGTTGATGTTACCGTATTTTTCATATTATAGCTTAGTATTTAGTAAAGTTTTCATTGCATTTTAGAATTTTTTAGATCGCTTTAAGTCGTTTTCGAGTCTTAACTAGGAAGAATCATATAGAAGATACATTTGTATATTCTTCTCCTCTTTTCTACCCCATTTCAGGTCACTTTGATGATAACGGATGAACTCGGGGACTCGAAAGCAAGAACTAACACCTTTGGAACCAACAAGTGAAGCTGGCAGTCCAGGCATGACTGGCTAGCGGTCCACAACACCAAGCCAGACCGCCAGACCGCCAGCCAACTACAGACCATGACTGGTGGTTTAGGGGGGGGGGGTCTGGCTGGCGGTTTGCAACAGCTAGTCCAGACCGCCAACCTTTCTGTTTTCTCTTAAAACTTGGGTTTTGACCCAGTTTGTCCCGGGTCAACCCGACCCAACTTTTTTATTTATATAAATACTCATCTTAAATCATGAGAAAACCTTAAGCTTTACATTTTTTATTGAACTTTTGTATCTCTTTTGGATCTAGAGAGAAATCTCTTTGTTAATCACAAAAAGTTTGCATCTTTATCATTTCTTCTTCTTGCTTTATGTTTTCTTTAATTTCTATGAGTTATTTGAGCATGATTAGTGAGTAGTTATCTATTGTAAGCATGGGTTAGGTTGATCAAGCTAGATCTAAGTGCTAATCATGATATTAGAAGTTTGGTTTATATAGATTCACATGATTTAGGGATGCTTAAAGCTAGATTTGAAGTGATCAATCAAATCCTAGATCCTAAGGCTTTCACACCCGAAAGATGTTCGATGAAATGCCTAAGAGAATCTAAATCATGCTTAGTATTCTTAGCCTATAGGAAAAGATGATTAAGGTGTTAAGTAGGCTATTGGGCTTGTGTTTAATGATTAATGAACTTAGAATTTCTATCGGGAGATTAGCTCTATCTTAGTACAATAAATGGACTAGAATCATGGAAGTGATCTAGTTGACTCTTTGCCTTGCCCTTGAAATAGACTTCATTACCTAAATCTTGCATTTGGTTAGCATTTAGATCATTTGATCATAGACCTAGCTCATTGCTTGCATGTTCTTCATCATTGAATCTTGTTAAGTAGTATTTAGTAGTTGAGTTTGCTATCTTGTTTTACTTTGATTGTTTGATTTAAGCTTGAATCCAATTGCATTTATAAGACTTAGATTAATGAACTAGTTATAGGATTGATTGTGTAAAAGGTTTGCTCTTTGTGGTTCGATAATCTCATCTACTACAACTACTAGCCTTATACTTGAAGTTAAGGAGTTTAATTTGGGATTAAACTCGATAGAGAATAAAACCAACTTATCAAGAGCTAGGATATCGTATTTTTTCTTTAGGTTTGTTGATTTTTTCGCAAAATATTTAATATAATTTTGTTCGCATGCCATGATGAATTCAAAATCGAAAAACCACCTTCGACACCAACTAATATCATAATTTAATACTATTCTTGTAATAAATTTTTTTAAAGATGAATATCCTAGATGCATAACCTTATTTCTGATTAATTTTTTTTTTGCAAAACTTACCAAGTAATAAACTATACTAAACTAACTCGTAAAATTATAAGTTGTGGCTGGTAACATTTGAGAGTAAAATGGTGGGAAAAAATGAAAAGAAAAAAATATATTGTCTTAGGGCTTGTTCGTTTCCTCATTCAGATGATCCGTCTGGATGAGTCTGTGTTTTGTTGTTCGTTTAGTGCATAATTGAGCATCATCCGGATGGATCATCTGAATGATTTTGTAAAATACACACAAATTTTTTAAAAATCTGGATGATCTTAATCAGATCATCTGAATGGAGATGATCCATCAAAAAACATAAAAGACCAAAATACCTCTAAGCAAAATAAAAAAGTAGAGTCAAACCTTACATCACATACCCAAAATTACATTTTCAATCAAAAACGCAAAATCATATTTTTCCGTGAAAACCGCAAAATCACATTTTCTCGACAAAACCGTAAAATCACATTTTTCTGCCAAAACCGCAAAATCACATTTTGCCACCAAAACCGCAATATCGCATTTTTTTCGCCAAAACCGTTTAATCTCGTTTTCCCGCCAAAACCGCAAAAATATATTTTTTCCGCCAAAACCATAAAATCGCATTTTTCCGTCAAAACCGTAA
This sequence comes from Anastatica hierochuntica, assembly GCA_900406275.1. NCBI lineage: Eukaryota > Viridiplantae > Streptophyta > Magnoliopsida > Brassicales > Brassicaceae > Anastatica > Anastatica hierochuntica. The sequence goes on along the minus strand of OVAN01000810.1, from coordinate 31,524 downwards.
AATCACTTTTTCTCGCCAAAACCGCAAAACTTTTTCCGCCAAAACCGAAAAATCACTTTTTCACGCCAAAACCGCAAAATCACTTTTTCTGCCAAAACCGCAAAATCACATTTTCTTGCCTAAACCGCAAAATCATGTTTTCCCGCCAAAACTGCAAAATAACGTTTTTCCTCCAAAACCGCAAAATCATTTTTCCCCGCCAAACCACAAAATCACTTTTTCCAACAAAACCACAATATCACTTCCCCCCCTCTCGAAAACCGCAAATTCACATTTTCCCTCCTAAACCGCAAAATCACGTTTTCCCGCAAAAACCGCAAACTCATGTTTTCCCGCCAAAACTGCAAAAGCACGTTTTCCCGCCAAAACTGCAAAATCACGTTTTCCCGCCAAAACCGCAAAATTATGTTTTCCCGCAAAATCATGTTTTCCCGCCAAAACTGCAAAATCACGTTTTTCCTCCAAAACCGCAAAATCATTTTTTTCCGCCAAACCACAAAATCACTTTTTCCAACAAAACCACAANCCAAACCGCAAATTCACATTTTCCCGTCTAAACCGCAAAATCACGTTTTCCCGCCAAAACCGCAAAATAACATTTCCCTCCTAAACCGCAAAATCACGTTTTTCCGCCAAAATCGCAAAATCACGTTTTATGCCAAAACCGCAAAATCACGTTTTTCTGTCTAAACCGTAAAATCACTTTTTCAGCCAAAACCGCAAAATCATATTTTTCCGCCTAAACCGCAAAATCACGTTTTTCCGCCAAAATCGCAAAATCACGTTTTCCACCCAAAGCTGCAAAAACACGTTTTTCCGCCAAAACCTTAAAATAACATTTTGCTGCCAAAACAACAAAATCACTTTTTCTCACCTCTTTTATCTAGAAATAAATTTACTATAATCCGAGTAAATTATTCCCACCTCTTTTTTTGTCATCTAGTCTAGTGACAAATAATTCCTCTCACTAGATGCAGTTGCAGGGTTCGAACATTGGTTCTGTAAGATGGCAACAGAGTAAATTATTCCCACTTCTTTTATCGAGAAATAAATTTTTAGCTAATTATATAAAAAAAAAACAAACTTTTAGCTAAAAACAATCAAAACACTTAACTAACAAAAAAGTTACTCCACCTTGCTCCTAACTAATTTTCTCCATTTTACGTTCGAATATTCACCAATCAGAGCAACAATATTTCCTCGACTCCATTTTAGAAAGATTTTTTCTTTTGACTTTATTTGATTTTCCAAATTTTTTACGCAGCAATTAATTTTTTATATATGGCTGGATTGTTTATTTGGTTAATGAGGGTTTTGATGGGAGTAAAACAAAAAGTAATAATTTGTATAGACTTTGTTTGCATCCAAAACATTTACGAAACGGACAGAACGAGCATAAATCATGATATAGTTAAAGTGAGGTGATTATTTTTTAGACCCCTAGTCATATACGGACGAGAAAATCTGAGCTCAGACAAAATTCAAGATTTTCTATAATATGATCATCGGGAATTGGAGTAATGAAATAAAAAAAATTAATGTAAGATAATATTTGTAATTCAAAAAAAACTGTGGATCCTTTAGGTGATGGTTTGTTTTTATAGTTGACAGGACAAAAGAGCTTCCCAAGGTTCTTTGGCTGTATTTGGGAACTGTTGGTTCCACATTGTTATTCTGTTTTTTTGCTTTGCTCTGTGGAGTTTACTTTGTCGTCTTTCTCTTCCAATTGTTTTTTTATATTTTAGGACAATCATGTAGTAAAATTGAAAAAGTTTCAGTTTTCTCCTTCTTTTTTTTTTTTTCCTATGAGTTGTTTGAGAATGCATACATTTACAATGTTCACTAGAATCTGCTCTTAAATCGTAATCAACAAAAAGATTTATATATTGTATTTTGGAATTTGGATCGCATCAAACCGTCGAATTATAGATGGTTTAAAATTAGAAAAAAAAAGTTCATCTATGTTCTATAAAACAAATAAGCAATAGTTTGTGAGACTCCTGATTTTTGGTGTAATAGTGGTTTGTCCGGAGAGTTTGAGAGATTTGATTTGACTATTTATGTCATAAAAATGCATTTAACTTTTTGACCATTTGTCTAAGCAAACTTCACAGTTAAGTGTGTTTGCGGTGGAGTGACCTTCCAAAAAGTAATTTTAAAAATTGTACGAGTGAAGAAAAAACACGAGAAAAGATTGCGTGTTGATTAGCCTTATCAGTAAATAGACTCTCTAAAATCTTTCGAGGTAGTGATTTTTGTTAAAAAAAAATTTAAATAATTTTGGTCCATATAATTTTTACAATCATTCATATTACGCCAACTGTAAAAAATTTATGTCCTACAAGCATGAAAAGAAAAAACGTTTACTCGATAGGTAAAATATGATAACACTGTTAAATTTTGTTTAATAATTAGGACCCAAATTCGTAGACACGACACTGATTGACTATACATATTCTATATTTTATAGAAGTTTTTACAATATATATACAAGAATAACACTAGGTAATTGAACAGATGGAAAGTAACATAAAGAGGAGTCAAAGATAAAAAAAAAAGGTTTTCACAGAAAAGAAAAACTAAAAAACAATCGACCAACATCCACTTTTACTTTTTTTTTGGTTAAGATCATCCACTTTTACTTTCCTTTGCACAAATTTACAATAAAATAATCTCTATTAGGGTGTTAGGATTTATTTTGTCGTCTTGTACAATTTTTTCATCTAAATTATTTATTATTATAAAATGAAAGTAATATACAAAGTAGGAAACAAACTGACAAAGATACACATCATTTCGGAATCATAAGCTGGCGAATTTAGCAGAACATTCCCAGAACCATAAACCGGTTTGGACTAACACCGAAAACTATCCTTAAAACTAACAGTATGAGAGATCTATAGTCTAAATTAAATCAAAGCTAAGCAAAACTCCAAAAAAATAAAAGATAATGGACATAAAAGCGAAGTTAAGTGTGTAGCAACCCAAATCGAATTTATTAGGATTGAGAAAACGGCTCTTTATATTGCTTAAACAAAGATAAGCCAAGAACCAATCAAAACTCATTACAGTGTTTCAAAAGAAAAGCCACGAGCACCCGATAGAACTACAACTCGAGTAGACGAAGATGGACCCTTTTGATAAACGACTACTCCACGACTAGTTGCCAATGAGCCAAGACTCCTTTTCCTTACCAAGAAAACCGAGAGTAACAAGCGTTGAAAGCATCTGCTAACGACCCGTCGACTTTAACCAAGGAAAAACGCACTTCCAAATTACCCTCATCTCCACATACCAAAGCTCTTTAGAAAATGAAAATCCAAGTGCGGGGCGAGCAAAAAACTGGTTAAAAGGCAGAGTCAAAGCCAATGACCTAAAAACACGATTACAAAATGGCTAGACTAACAATCTTTCCCCACAAACGAAAGAACCGATCATGAGAGTAAGATCGACTACCACTAAACAACACCCCGAACACAGCCATATGAACTAGCAAGCAATAGATCTCTTATAATCCTTAGTTAAATACTGAAACCTCGTAGCTTTGGGAAAATGATCAATGGGCCAAGGTAGAAGACGAAAAGGCAGTAAAGAACGAGAACCAGCTTCAACTACAACGAGAAAAGCACCACCACCTCCGGAAATTGCCGCTCTACATTAGGAACCATCATATATGAGACAACAGAAGTGGTTGTTTTACGACTTCTAACCTCCTTCTTCCAGTTTTGCAGTCAAAACCTCGTCTCACTTCCACATTACAACATTTAGCAACGTTCAAATTTTGGATTTCAGAGATTGGTTTTGTTATAACACTGCAGTGTATGATATATTAAAGAAAAATATAAGAATAAAAAGAAAATTTGGAATAGTGAAATATTAATTTAATATTCATCCTTATCTCTTTTTCATGTTACTGCTCATCCTCTTTCTAGTTCTTTTTCTTACGATAAACTCTCTCCTTAATATTTTTTTTTGCTTTGCCATTTTATCTGAGAAATAACTAAAAAACTTCAAACAGGTTGTGGTGTTGCAATAATTACTTGATGCCATGAACCAAGAGTAAAAGGCTTTTGTGAGCACATCTACTTAGGTTACATATTCTTTACCAGAAGGGAAACAACCGATCAAATGTAAATGGGTATATAAGATCAAATATAAATAAGATGGCTCTACAGAAAGATACAAAGCTCGATTGGTTGCCAAGGTATACACAACAAGAAGGCATAAATTATATTGACACTTTCAGTCTTGTAGCCAAAATGTCATAAGTAAAAATGGTCTTGGCTTTGGCTGCAAATTTGGTTGAAGTAAACCACAAATGAATGTAACAAATGCCTTCTTGTAAGGAGATTTAGAAGAAGAAATATATAGGTCATTGCCACCGGTATACACTTAAAGAGAGGGGGAGCTTCTACCAGATAAACATGTTCAGAAGTTAGTCAAATCCTTATACGAACTTAAGAAACATCACAAATTGGTTTCATGAGCTATCAAGAATGTTACATTCCTATGGTTTTCCTTAATCTTATGCAGACACAACATTATTTGTTAAGTAGAAGATGGTTATTTATTGGCTATGCTTGTATATAGGGGTGAGCGTTCGGGTACCCGTTCGAGTTCGGTTCTGGTTTTATTCGAGTTTCGGGTTTTCGGCGTTAGATGTTTAGGTCCCATTTGAATATTTATAAATTTCGTTTCAGGTTCAATTCTGATCTTTACGGGTTCAGTTCAGATCTTTGAGTGTTGGGATACTCGTTTAAATTATGCAAAAACATGAAAAAAATTCAAATGTTCCTAAAATCCTCAAAAATTTTAAAATAAAAATAATATACAACATATCAATTTGAAAAATGTATGATCCACTACCTAAAACTAACATAAAAATTGGTTTAATTCGGTTATTTGGATTAAAAACAATAGGTATCTCGAGCCTTTATGATATTTCAAGTACTTTTAGTTATTTTTCGGATACTTTTAAAGTAGGTTTACTTTTGGAGAATTTTGAAAATTTTTGAAAATTTTTTTCCTGTATTTTAGAATATTTTAGATATTTATTGGATATTAATTCTAAAATAACTAATATATTTATGCATATAATTGTACGTCTTTCGGTTCGGGTCGGGTTCGATTTTGGTTTTTCGGGTTTTGAAGTTTAGGATATATTTGGGTATTTTTTCGGGTTCGATATCGTTTTATTGGGTGGATTCAGAGTTCTGGTTTTTGGGTTCGATTTTTTTCCCACCCCTATTTGTATACTTTGATGATATTTTTTGGTCAGTAATAATGATGAAGCGGTGGATGAATTAAAGATGTTTTTTTGCTAAAGAATTCAAGCTTAAAGATCTAGGTGTATTGAGATATTTTATAGGATCAGAGATTGCTAGAGCTGGAGCAGGTATTTCTATTTCACAAAGGAAATATGCTTTAGAAATGCGAGAAGAGTTTGGTTATCTTGATTGCAAACAAATCTCTACACCTATGGAACTCAACTTAAAATTGAGTATCCAAGAAGGAGAACCTTTGCATGGTCCTACTTATTACAAAAAGTTATTTGGGAAGCTAATCTATCTCACTGTCACTAGACCATACATCTGTTTTGCAGCAAATAAGCTCTGTCAGTTTGTTTCTGCGCCAAAAGAGCCTCATTTACATGTTGCAAATAGAATTCTACGATATTTGAATATTGATCTAGGGCAAGACATTTTTTACTCAACACATTCTCCTCTCACACTTAGAGCATTTGCATATGCAGGCTGGAGAACATGCCCTAATACTCGTAGGTCAGTTTCAGGACTTTGTGTGTCTTTTGATGATTCTCTAATTTGCTGAGAATCCAAGAAGCATTATATAGTTAGTCAGAGCTTAGTAGAAGCTGAATACCGAAACATGAATTCCTGTAAAAAAAAAAAATACCGAAACATGAAAAGACTAAACACATTGAAAGAGATTGCCATGTGGTTTGGGAACGAGTGGCAGCAGAAAAGCTGAAGATCTTACACGTAAGTTCAAAACATCAAATAGTTGATCTTCTCACCAAACCACTTCCAAATAACCAATTCAGTTACTTATTATCCAAGATGAAAATTCATCATTTGTATTCTTCATCTTTAGAGGGACTATCACGTTATACATTGGTATTGAACATGGTTTAGGTTTTGTATATCCAGTTTATTATTCTGTTTCATTTTGTCGTTATGTATTTAACAAATTCATAACTCTCATTAACAAACTAATGAAACTTTTACAAAAGAATCGTAAAGTTGAAAATTTTGTCGATTATAAAATTGAAACTACTTTTAAGCCAGGCAAGGCTCTTTTCTAAAGTTCATCCTCCTTTAAAACAATGAGAATCATGCTTAGGACATGACAATCTATCTGTCAATCCCACAACCTTTCCTATTATTATTACACAAGACAAGATTTTGCAAGCTAATTAATGACTTAAAGACAAAGTGCGCATATACCTAAAGAGAGAGAAGCAAAAATAGGTTAAGGTAAATAAAGATTCATTTCCTTTTTTTAGCTCCCTGTAAATGATTAAACTCGTGCTTTACAATTTACAAGAAACCTAGTTCAACTCTGAGTTTGAACTAGAGAGGAGACAAGAGCATGGTGTAAATGCTAGGGTCCATTCTAATTTTGAAAAACTTGATCCTTTTTTCTCATAGAGCCTCTAAAACATTTTGAGCTAACCCGGCAGACAAGGAAGTACCAACAATTTAGGGCTGTTATAAAGAAGGTGGGGGCGACCAAATGTGTGTCATTATTAATTTAATGTACTTAAGTGTTATCTCTTCTTTAATTACTACATTGAAAGGACCCAACAATGCCTGAACTATGAAGGACAACCATTAGACATGGGTTCTTGTCACAAATAGTAGTTCCAATTCAAATCCTTTTATGATCCACTATAACCTGTTCATGCTTTTCTTTTCCTGTCTCTAGCATTATTAGGTGGAGGAGGAAAGAGAGATTGTTCTCAAATAGAAACTGGTTGGTTTAGATATGACGTCACAAAGATTCTTTTTTATTTCTAGATTTTTTTATTAGAAAAAGATATTACTATGTCCCCAGTTAGTGAGCTGAAGCCATAAGTTCTCACTGTTTTAAGTGTAATGGGATTATGCCATTAAAATACTTTTGGGGAAAAAAGAGAGTATTAAGAGAATTTATTTATTACATAATTGGTCCATAAGACCCAACTCATATTCAATCCCTATTGAAGTCAGGTAAAAAACCGGATAAGTGGACATTTAACCACTTAACCAAGACTCTTTTTTCGAGCGTTTAGTTACCACTGTTAATGTAATATATGCCATAAACGCTCATGCAGACTCATTTATATATCAAACCGATCTCCTACTTTTCCCATTATGTTTGTGCATCTCAGCTGAAGAGGGTAATAGTATACTTTACTATGAAGTTTAAGAGGTTTCCGTTGCTAGTAAAGACATCTACAGTGGTTAACATGGAAACGCATTGGATTTGACTCTATTTCCAACACAACCTCAACCAATATAAAAAGCAATCAGTGGACTAATTCTAGTCGAAAATAAATTTATTAAACAGTATTGTAAATAGAATACAAGACACTCAAAGATGATAATATCTCCTATTGGTTTCATAACAAAGGGGAGCAACACATGTGCCGTTTCTCTTTTCTTTTTGTCGTCAAACCCCATTTGTTAAAATTCCGGACTGTCACTCTTTTCAATGGGAAGCGAGACAACCGTAGTGCTTACATAGATAGCAATTACATTTTTTAACCTTGCCGTTTTGGCAAAGGTTGTCTGCAACAACATTTAAATTTCTAGAGATGTAAAAATATGAAACGAAGGAAAAACACTCCTTAAGGATTGTAAATCTTCAAGTTCTGATGCAAATGCTGGCCAGTCGTTTGGATTAGACACCATCGAGATCAGCTGCATACAGTCTGTTGCAAAGACAATCTCCACCGTAGAGGATGCAATCATATATTACATAGCCCGAATCAGTGCTTCCAACTCTGCATGGAAAGGAGAGATGTTGGTTTGTGCATTTCGGTATCCAGATTAACATTTTCGCATTCCAATAAAGTATGTCCATCCATATCGACTAAAAGCAGTATCATCACTGGCTCCAAGAACCATCAAACAACACACATGTGCCGTTTCTCTTGTCAACTCAATCATATCCAACTTTTAAACTGTTGTACTTATAAGCTTTTTTTCTTTTTGGTAATATAATTCATATTTTATCCAAATAAATGCAAAACTTTTGTTTTGCTGCAAAACTAAACCTAACGTCTATAGTAATGTCACGTAAGAGAATCTGTTTAAATTTTATATACGAATTAAAAGCTAATATATTTCAGCTAGTTAAATAATTAGTGATTAAATCTATGTCGAGAAAACAAATAAAAGCTTCCAAAAGATAACGAATTTATTTACAAAATAAAATCATTTTGTCAATTTGCTTAACTACTTTGTCTACCATTTTCGGGTGAAAACACCCAAAACACCCAAATGGGCAAATTTCTTTCTAGAGCACTTAATTCTGCTTTTGTATTTCGTTTTCGATATCGTATTTTTTCACAAAGTGATGTATAAGTATCGAGTAATCTTCAAACGCTTTTGAGCATTGTTGTTTCGAGACAAGACATTGCCGCTTTGTTGTTTGGACACGTTCATCTTTAGCTGAAGATCTCAAATCTAGATTCGCTAAATCGTTACAAATTCAATAAAAATAAAGTAGTATGAGAGGAGAAGAGGTTAATCAAAACTCCGCTTAATGACATTGGTAATGAAAGCGAATTAAAAAATTTATCCAAGCGATATGACGACAGCGTTTTGTTTTTCAATTTATGATCTAATGTCGTTATCTTATAAAAGTTTTTATTGCGTTGTTGAAAGAGATTGGTTTTTATTTGTTTCGTCCTAATGTTGGAAATTAGTTTCCACCATAGATTTTGTTCGCAAATTTTCCAAGGTTTGTATGTTGCAAAAGGTATGTGGTGAGTGAGTTGGTGCACAACAAAGTATTACATAGTAATTAGAAAATGAATGCTATAATGATAATCTTGAAATGGGAGTTTTCTATAAGTTGCTTTCTCTTCTCTTTTCACTTGCTAGATCCGCTGAAGATAAAAAGACAACGGAAGGTGTTTAAAATGGATGTCTTACTTGTACCATACGGAGTGGTCTCTAAAATGTTATTGGGAGATGGTTTCTATCATGGAATCTGGTCAGTAAAAAGATCCAATGAAAACTCCTCCGGACATTCACTTGCCTTGGTCTGTATACGAGGAAAGGAGCTTTATTACACAAAACACCATAGTCATAGAGACTATAGTCATAGAGACAAGTTGAGTTCTATTGTGGCTTCCAATAACAAAACAAACACCATAAAAAACATTATGGTATATGATTGTATACTTTTTATTTTTGATAAGTGATGTGATTGTATACTTTGCAGTACAAAAGCAAATGTTTTACAGAAAAAAAAGAGAAAAAGCTTTCGACTCTATGATTTCATCAACCATTCATTTCGTGGTATGATTATTTGTTTTTCTTATCCAACATTTCACTCTAGTAGGACTAGTTTCGTGTTAAGTCCCTTCATGCTTTGATACGGACAATGCAAGATCTGAAACGTAAAACAGAGATAAATCATTGATGGATCTCAGAGTTGAACTCAGAATTTAAGATTTCTGTTACGATAATTGTACAAGTAAAAGAAGAAAGTTTGTTTTTATTGATTTTCTTTGAAAGACTACAAGGAAATTCCCAATAATTACAAGGTATTTTTTTTTGTCTTAAGCTTTTAGCTACCTCTTCTTTGCTCTGCCTCTTTTCTTTTATAGGTTCCATCTTCAAATCGTAATGGACAATCATCAATGTGTCATTTATTTCCCCCTAAATGCCATTGACTCAACAATTGACTTGGTTGTGGGCTCATGGACCTTCTCTCTTTCTCAAGCACATGACTTTCTTCTTCTTCGGCCTCTTTCATCCCCTCTTCATCGTGGGCCTTTGAAGCTCACTTCATCTTTCTGGTTCAAACTCTAGGTTATTCGAACCGGGTTTGGGTGAGGTGGAATCCACCTCCAACAGGAGCCTCCCCCGAAACCCGTCAAAGTGAATCGATTAGGAAATCTTCAAGCTGGATTCACTAATTGATTTTCCTTTAATAGGATTTAGGAATTAAGAATCCCATAATCTGGTTCGAATATATGAATTGACCATTGGAACCGGATCTCCTTTTCTTGTTACTTATTTCCGGGTTTATTTTGCAAAGATTTGATTTGATTTTGAATTGATTTTCTTGGGTCCCGCTACTGCTTCCTTTGTCCACGTCATCCTTGAGAGTCATGTCACTTAAAGTCGAAAACTCTACGCTTCCTCTCTTCCTTATGACTTCTTCCACTTCCGCTAAAGGTTTGTTCTATCTAACTCTTCCACGTCTCCTCTTTTTTTTCTTGCGAATCTCTGTTTTCCCTTTGCGATTTTGTTGTTGCTTTGCTCCGTCGCGAATCGAAGCCTCCTTCTCCTGCCATGGATTCCGAATCCCGAATCATGCGTCGTAGGAAATCCTTGTCTCTTGTTCCTCTTTCCATCGTCAGACCTAAAGACGCTCCGGGCCCTCCGGCGAAAGACCCTTTCCGGAGGAAGAAACCATTGAGCTGCCCTTCTTCCGCGCATATCCCGATGCGGCTGAGGGCGAAGGTGATTTTCCGCTGCTGTTGATGACGACAACCTTTCAGAGGAAGGTCCTCTTGCCGTCGTCGTCGCCATGCCGGTAGCCATGGCTCCTGCGGCGGATGTCCCAACTACCGCTCCGTCAACGAGCACTGCCAAATCTCTTCAGACTCTAAGGGAAGAGTACGACATTCCTGACAATGTTGTATTCCTGCTCCCTTCTCCTGAGGACATGCCTTACACCCTCCTCCTGAATACTTTTTGCATTTACGAATTGTTCTTCGTAAACTGCCGACTATGGTCCCCTCTACCGCACCTTCTTATGGCCTTTTGCCATCGACATCAGATCGCCGTTTTTCAGTTGACAATTGGCGGAATCAGGACCATTGTTGGTCACCTCGTCCTTGCTACGGAGATTGATCTCAAACTGGGGGTCTAGCTTCTGGAACGCTTGACCTCCTTTAAGTCCATTTCCAAGAAACCTGGGATTTATTATGTCTCTGGAAATCCCCAACTTGTCACCCTCCCAGATAGCAAGATCGACTTCTGGGATATGGCTTATTTCTGTGAGCAGCCTAACTCCAACTCTATGTCTTCACTCTTCGCTAGAACAACTCACAAGAGCTGGAACATCAATGCTAGTAGGCGACATGTTTAGGTCGTCGCTTTAGCTGTAATTGACTTTACCCTTTACTAACTTATTTTTGCTTTCTTTTGTTTCCAGTTCGCCTAATTGTCAAGAAAGCAAAGGATTTTCCGATCTTGAAAGACGACCTAGCTGCTCTCAGGGCCATTGAAAAACGCAGGTGGGCCAGCTTTAACGCCACACGCATTGTCGCCGCTATCGCTTCTCTAGTAGCTTGGGAGCCCAACCGATCTCCTCCTCCTCCTCTTTGCATCCAGTCCCCGATGACAGTGGTGCGACTTGTTGTGCAGCTCCCCAATCTTGATCAGAGAGCTGCTGAGCTGGCCCGCAGGCGGGTTGAGAAAGAGAAGGCAGATGCTGTCGAAAAAGCTGCCTCTGACGCCCAATTGCAGGCTGAGTCTTCTGCTGCATAGGAAGCAGCTCCTTTTGTTGCTGCTGGAGATCCGAAATCCCCTCACACAGCTCTTGACCTTTCTTCTGGGGGGAGACAAGAATCTTCCTCCTTCTCCCGTGTTGATGCCCCCACCATTCCGAGCACCGGGACTTCAGGGACACCTTTTGATGTCTCTGGGAAGGAGGATGTCTTAGCAAAGGCCAAGGCAGTTGCTGACAAGAGGAGGGACAAAGAGACGTCCTCCCAATTTGAAAAGGATCTTGCCCCATTCAAGGAAGCCCCTCCATCGCCTCTGCCTGTGGGGGAGCCTCAACCGTTGGACCCCTCATCCAGGAAGAGAGTCTCCTTCTCTTCCACCACCGCCCCTTTTAAAAGGACAAGGGAGGAGTATAAAGGATCCTTCGGGCACAAATCTGGGGAGGTCAGAGACTCTGAGCAGAGGTGGTTGGAGGAGAGGATGTCATCCCAGAAACATGATACATACCAACGGAGTTCGGGGGAAAGGAGAGCTGAAGAGAAAAGGTCATCTCTGAGAGATGACGAAACGCGGATCTCTGACCTTCTGAGGGCTAAAGACAAAAGTCCCTCCAAAGACTTGACCACCGACCTCTGGAGCTAGGAGAGTATGGCTTCGATTTCAGTTTCACTGGAACCGTCCCTCTTGCTAATGATGTCCCAGCAAACGAGACGCTCCATCGGTACTTCGGACTATCCGAGGACCAACCCATCCTCAAGAAGCTTCTTAAAAGTCCTCCACCTACCAGGAGATATGTCAGTGCAACATTGAGATACCACCCTGACCCCTTCTCTCGATTCCTCCGAACTCTCTACTAACCCGACTTATTCTTGCATTTTTAGAAAATGGGTTTAGTAAACCGTTTGAGGCTAGAGTACGAGGAGCAGCTGAAAAAGGCTACCTACAAAGACTATCACGATCTGAAGATCGAAAAGGGGAAGACCTCCGGCGCCATCAAACGCGCTAAAGATGCGAACTTTGCCAACAAAGGCCTTCTGAAGAAGGTTAACGAGCTTGAAGCGAGCGACTCTGCCCTGCGCTCCACATTGTCCTCCGCCAGGGAGGAACTTAAAAGCTCTAAGGATTCGGCCTCGCAGAGTGATGTCAAACTGCAGAAGTCGTTGGAGGCTTGTTGGTAGGAGGCCAAGAAGAGGGAATTCGAGCTGTCAGAGGAGCTGGAGAGAGTCTTGAAAGTGAACAATGACCTCGGGTGGAAGCTGAAGTCAACCCGGAATGCACACGCCAAGGAGGTTGAGAGGTTTAGACTCCAGAAGGATCGAGAGGTTCGAAAGGCTGCAAAGGGAACTCGGAAGGAAGCGGCCGCCCAATACAAGCCAACGTTTGAGAAGGTAGAGAGGGCCGTCAAAAATCTAAAGGTTTTCCAGGAGAACGCCCTTCTCCAGTCCCTGGCCCAAAGTCGTGCTGAGTTGCTGAAGAACTTGGTAAAGAGGGGCATCTCTGGGCTGGAGGCTAATAAAGAGAAATGGGAAAAAGCCCTTGAGGACTTCAAAGTTGAGATGGAGACTATGGACGTCGGCAATCTTGATCTTGAGCAGGATCTCTGTGTGCCCCCTCCCTCCAATAACTCCAGTAGCTCTGCACTAGTTGCTTTTGTGGCTTCTACCTTCACAAACCCGCAAGAGGTCACATCTTTGGAGGTGGCCACTATTGAGCAGGAGCTCGCATACACGGTGATGGAGGAGCAGTCGGTGGAGGTGGCACCAACTATTGAGGAGACCGTTGTGGCCACTACGAGTCCCTCCGGAGATCTTGAATCAGCTGCCGTGGAACCTCCTTCTCCAGCTCTTGACCAGTTTGGGTCCAACCTCCGCGCTATCTCCCTCAAGGTTGCCTCCCTTGACAAAGAATAGGACGCCTATGACCCTAGTGAAAATTCACCTGTACTCCTTTGTCTTTAAAGTTTATTTGCTTTTCTTTTGTATTCTTAATTTACCCGGAAGGGTTTTAATCCATAACTTTCACCCTGAGGGGTTTCAATTTTAAACTCATGATTTTACTTCTCTATTCCTCCACATAATGGATGGTTAGGCAGTACCATCAAGGCTAACTTTTGAGCTGCGGTCACCACCGCTAAGGCTAGCTTTTCGGTCATCACGTATCGGGTATTTGCATCTTCTAGGGACTTGCTGACGTAAAAGATCGGTTCTGCTCCCTAATCTCCTCTTGGACGAGCACACCGCTAACTGATGTGCTAGATACCGAACTGTACAAATACAACATCTCCCCTCCGGTTTGGCGAGCACCAGAGGGGTTTTAGGTATTCCTTGAGCTATTAGAATGCATATTCGCACGAATCATCCCACTCAAATTTCTTGTAAGACCTAAGCTTTTGATAAAATGGCAGGCATTTGTCCGTGGATTGAGAGATGAACCTACTGAATGCTTCCTATTAACCTCTGTACCTTGCGCATGGAAGTAGGGGAGCGTATTCCAGTTATAGCGAAGACTTGTTTAGGGATTGCTTCAATCCCACGCTGTATTACTAAGTACCCTAAGAATTCTCACGATGTCACAGCGAAGGTGCATGTTGTCGGGTTGAGCTTCATCCCATATTTGTTGAGGACGGAGAAACATTCTCTTAGATGGCTGACATGATCGTCCTCTCGGAGGGACTTTACCGACATGTCATCAATATATACTTCCATTTTCTTTCTGAGCTGTTCTGAGAACAACTTGTTCATCAATCGCTGATATGTGGCCCCGACATTCTTCAACCCGAATGGCATGACTTTTGTAGCAGTAGAGTTCTGACCGGTCACGAAAGCGTTTTGTCTCTATCGTCGAGATGCTTATGGATCTGATTATATCCATAAAAGGCGTCAAGGAAGGTGAGAAGTTAACTCTAGTCCGTAGCCTCAACTAGCCGATTTATATGAGGTAGTGGGAAGCTATTCTTTAGGCATGCTTTGTTGAGGTATGTGAAGTCCACACATACTCGGCACTTCCCATTCTTATTCTTTACCACGACGAGGTTTACCAACCAGTCAGGGTATTTCACTTCTATGATTGATCCTGCCTTCGGTAATCGTTCTACCTATGAGTTAGCAACCTCCGCCCTCTCTGACCCGAGTTTCTTGCGATTTTGTCGAACTTGTACTTCAGGTCGACGTTGACCTCGTGGAATGTTACGTTGATTCTTATCCCTGTCATATCATCGATTGAACATGCAAAAATGTGCTTGTTCTGCTTGAGGAAAGAGACCAATTCTTTGAAGATCTCTTTGTCGAGCTTTGCGCCGATACCTATGCTATAATCGGGTTTTCCTGGATCAATGCACATTTGTCGTACTTTTTCAAGCTAAGGGTCTCTGGGTTCCATGATGTGTTAGTATTTTAGTAGTTTTTATCACAGGTTTTTACTCGAGATTTATGGTTTTTAATTTGTATTCATATCTTTTTGGCGCGGATTTGTGTTCTTTGTTGTTTTTTTACAGGAATCGAGTGTGGATGTGCGAAAAGATTGCATTTTGGATGGATTTCAAGCATGGAAGGAAGTTTTCTTGAAGGCTAAAAATATCCAATCAGATGGGCAAGGATCGATCGATCCTTATCTCTAGATCGATCGATCCCTATCTCGATTTTCATACCGATTTTTACGAAGAACCAAACCGAACTTATTTTGAACCGGATTTCATAACAAACACCTAAGCTCGTGTTTCCTGTTTTATAATGTTGTTTTTCTGAGTTTTTGAGAGCAAGAGAGAGCTTTGTAACCTAAGGAGAAGAATCATCTTCTGTACTTTGAATCCGAGAAGAATTCTGAACCTTACTCTTTATTTTCTGTTCAATACAATCATGTCTCTCTCTGATCTGATCTGTGTTTGTTCGATTATCATGAGTGAGTAGTTTGCTTTTTGGGTTTAGGGTTCTCACATAGGGGTTCATGATTTGTTGACATAGAATTGTATGATTAGGGATTTAATCAATTGGATCTTCATCTAGGATTATTCGTAATGCATGAAATTAAACTGATCACTTAGTTTCTCATCTTAGGTTGTTTAACACCATGAAAGTATTCGATTAAATGCCTGAAAGAATCCTAAATGAGCAATTTATCATAAGCCAATGAAAGTTGATTTTTAAGTGAATTGTGAACATATCAAACTTATTTAGAATGCATGATTAGAAATCGAGAATCAACGGAAGTTAGTCTCGAGGTTTCTAATACATAGGGAACTGACACTACATAAGTAGATCAGTTCTACATTAGTGTTTGAGTTCAAGACGGTTTAAAACTTGTTCCTTAATCTATAATTCGAAACAACAATGAATTTTTTCCCTGAGAATACCCAATGCCCAACTCTTCTTTGATTGATTTACAACCCGTATTCGTTTGTTTGCTTTCTCTGCTTTCTAAATTTCGATTATTGAATCTCTTACAAAATATAGTTTTTGCTTTAGCCCGCTGTTTGATATGAAATTCTACGTGCTACCTTTGGTCTCTGTGGATTCGATCTTGAACCACTACAACGTATTTCTGTGCGTTTGTAGTGTTATCTGAGACGAAAACCCGAGCTATCAAGTTTTCTGGCACCGTTGCCGGGGACCAATAGGTCATCTTAGAACTTAGGATCATTGCGTGCCCAAGACATTTTTATTTATTGTGTTTAACCTCTTATTTTTTCTGTTTTTGTGCTTTCAGGTGCATGAACATGCCTCATACTAGAAGCCTAGGGATCGCGAATCTTCTCGATTTTGAGCCTGAATCTGCACGTCTAGAAAGATAGAAGAAGAAGGAGAAGCTGCTGGAGGTTATTGAGGAATTTGAGTTTGCTCAAATCATGGGTGATAACATGGGAGAACACATTCAAGTTCATCATAATCCTCTCTCTCCTGGAGTCCTTCCAGGAGGTGATCCACCTGCTGGTGGTGGTGCTAATGATGGTACTCAGCAAGCTGGCCAGCAAAATGTTGCAGTTGAGGGGAAACAACGCGCAAATCAACCTCAACAGAGGATGACTCTGGCGCAATATGACACTCCAGAGGCTTTCTATGTGAGTCGTGCTGGGATTCGTCTACCTCCCATCGAGAGAAGAGACTTTGAGATCAAGACTGGTCTCATTAACTTGGTGCAGCAGAATCAGTTTACTGGGTTGCCATCACAGAACCCAATGCACCATCTGGATAAATTTGAAGCCATCTGCAATACTATCCAGACCAACGGAGTACATGTTGAAGCTCTGAAATGCAGGTGGTTCAGTTTCTCTCTGAATGACAAAGCTACAAGATGGTATAAAAGTCTAAAGACTGATTCTTTGACAACATGGGACGAGATCAAGGCTGCCTTCCTTGGGCATTTCTTCACGAAATCAATGTCTATGTCTCTGTGAAACAAGATTGTAGGATTTCACCAATTGGGTTCTGAGAGTTTTCATGCAGCTTGTGAAAGATTCAAGGAGTACCTCAATGATTGTCCTCATTGTGGGTTCTCATATTGGAATCTCCTCAACATTTTCTACAATGGGGTTGAGGAGAAATATTAGAATGCTATGGACACCGCGAGCAATGGTGATTTCATGANAATAGTCAGGCCAATCGAAGATCAAACTATGATCGTGGTAGATGAGGTATGTCATTAGATGCAAAGAGAATTGATGATCTGCAGTTAAAGCTCGATGAGCTAATGAGGAGAGATCAGCAGGGAGTAAACTTTTATGGAGAATAGAATGATGCACCTATGCTTCAAGAGCAGAAGATGGGACAGATATATCAGGAATTCATGTCTGAGGAGCTGAATGGTGGACAAGCAGATGTGAATTACATTGGAGGCCAAGGAAACTTAGGTAATAGAGGTTTCAAGAAACAAAACTAATTCCACAACAAGCCATACCAACAAAATCAGAGTGTCTTCAACTCCAAATTTCAGAATAAGAATCAGAACAGTGGCTATCAACAGAAGCAGTTTGGTTCAGGAGGATTCAAGAATAACTATCAGTCGGGGTATCAGAATCAGAACCAAGAACAATCTTCTACATCTTCTGAAGATAGTGATCTGAAATAAATTGTCCACCAAGTGCTGAAAAATCAGATTAAGTCTGCTGCAGAGATCAATCAAAAAGTCGATGGCATGTACAATGACCTCAATGGGAAGTTTGAGGCTATGAGTGTTCGAAGGAAGATGCTAGAAACACAGGTTGTTTAGACTTCTGCGAGCAACAGAGCTCCCCCAGGTGTCATTCCAGCCAAACCGGAGAAGAATCCGAAGGAATACTGCCATGCTATCACAGTTCGCAGTGGAGAAAGGGTTGAAAAATTTTAGCGATCGATCGATCCCTGGCTGAGGATCGTTTGATCCCAGTATCAAAAAAGAATGGAAAATTGCGAAAGTTAGCGATTGATCGATCATATGAAACGATCGATCGATGAGAAGAGAAGGACAAGGATCGATCGATGAATCGAAGGGGCAGGAGGTTGAGGATGAGTATGTACCACTCCCGCCTTACATACCCAAGCTTCCATATCCTTCCAGACCCCGTCAAAAGATTAAGGAACGCGAGTATGAGAAGTTAAAGAATCTAGTTAGTGAATTACATGTGCGATTGTCTTTCGTTGAAGCAGTCAAGATGGTGCCTTCTCTTAAGAGGTACATGAAGGAGATTATCTCAGATCACATGACCTTAGAACAAGGTGTATTGGTTCTTACTGCAGAGCATAGCGCAGTTCTTCAGAATATTGCACCAGAGAAACGCGAAGATCCAAGTCCTTTTGTTTTACCTTGCAGGATTGGATCTCTTACCTTCGAGAGATGTCTGTGTGATTTGGGCTCTGGAGTTAGTTTGATGTCGTTGTCTGTCTCGCAGAGGTTTAATATGGTGAACTATAAGCCCACGGAGATGTCTTTGATACTTGCCGATAGATCAATTCGGAAGCCAATAGGCATTCTCGATAACATTCATGTTGGTGTTGGAAAAGGCTATGTATACACTGATTTTGTAGTCTTGGAGCTTGACGAAGAATCCAAGGATCCTATCATCTTGGGGAAACCATTCTTATCTATTGCTAGAGCGATGATTAATGTTCAGAACGGTTAGATTGGTCTGCAGTTGGGTAAACTAGATGTGCGTTTTAATCTCGAGAAGTCAACAAAGAAGCCTACCATAGATGCGCAAACATTTTGGATTGACACATTGACTGAAGTGATCGAGGAGGCTGTGGAGGAACTTTACACTGGGGAATCTTTCCATATTTCCTTATCACGAATTGACGAGGAGCATGGTTTATTGAGTAAAGACACATTGGTGGTTGCTGAAAAGAACGACGTCAAAGAAGTCCTGGATGGAGACGTTCATTCTACAGTGAGAAAACTCAAGACCAAAAAGAAAGTGAAGCAGAAAGAGCACAATATTGAGGAGAGTTCCGAGTTGACCTTGATTCCTTTAGGATGTGATGGAAGTGCGATTGAGTACAAAGTGAAGCGTAAAGGCATATTCAGACCTTTCTCCAAGGTGAGGGCCATCCTTACACCAAAGTTTAAAGAGAAGGGAGCAGCTGCTGTGAAGAAAGCGTTGAGCAACATCCTTGAGCTGAAGATTTTCGCAGGTGAAGTTTGCTTCGGGGCGAGTTCTAAGACCCTTCCAAACTGAACCATCGTCACTACAGTCAAGCTCGTGACTTCAAATAAGCGATGAGTTGGAGGCAACCACTAGGTTGTTTCCTTTTTCATTTTTAGTTAGTTTTGCGGTGTTTTTAGCTTTTATGTTTTGGTTTTTGGTGCTTTGGACGTTTTTCATGTTTTGGCTATAGTATTGAAGGAAAAAGATCACTAGACAGATGGACAGGGATCGATCGATCCCTATCCATGGATCGATCAATTCCTGTCTCATTTACGCGGCTACATCACACGCTTTCAGGTAAGTTTGCTTATTCCCTTTCCTTTTCACCTTGACTTTATTTTTCTTTTTTATTTGCTATGTACCCCTTCTTTTTGTCTCACACCGAAACGGTCTGAGATAAGTCTGGTGGAGGCTACTTATGTTTTTCTTTTTCTTTTGGTGTTGTTTGAGTCATTTTGATGTTTTTATTGAGTCAATTATGGATTGTTTATGCTTTATGATGATTTCAGACTATTATCTATGCGCATTACACTTTATTTATATTCTCACTGACCATTTCATTTGGGCTTTTAGCTGATATATTCGTGTTCTTACTAACATCTTTAGTGGTTTTCAAACATTTTGTAGGCTTTTCGGAGTCTTTTCTCTTCTGTTTCAGGTGTTTTAGGTGTTGGGACACGTTCAAAGGAAATATGATGATTCTGGAGGGTTTCAGAAGGCTTTTGATGAAGAAATGAAGAATTCGGAGCTGATCGATCACTTAAGGTGGATCGATCAATCCACCCCGGTTCAATAAGTGATCGATCGATCCACCATGGTGATCGATCGATCACCCTCCTGACGAGAAAATAATTAATTTTTCCTTTTCTGATTTCCTAATTTCGAGGGGAATCCTAAAAACAAAAAAGAGAACCTTAGGATGTTTTTAGGTTTTGTACTTTTTCTTTTTTCACAGACTTCTGAGCTTTTCTTTACGTTGTAAGCTTTGGAAGACGAATCTCTTCATCCATACTTTTGGAGAAGTTTTCTGAACCCTATTTTGTTATTCTATTACATGTCTCTCAATTCAATCATGTTTTTTGTTTCCATCACCATGTTTGAGTAGTTTCTCTGTTAGGTTATAGGGTTTTCAAAGGAATTGATGAGATTGAATGATTAGTATTGCTAATCCAGGGAATTATCAATAGAATTCTTCATATGGATTGTTCTTTGTGCTTGAACTTGATTGATCACCTAGTTCATGATCTTAGGTTAATTGAATACCACGAGAGTTGATTTGATTGCTTGAAAATAATCCCTGTGAGCAAAGTATCCTTAGCCAACGAGAGTTGATGTTAAGGTGATTTGTGAACAAATCAAAACCTGAACCTAATGCATGTTTCACTTTCTAAATTCAACGAGAGTTAGTCTTTTAGGTTGTTGAACATAGTAATTCGAGCCACGAGAGTGGAAAAACTATACAATTGTGTTTTGAGTTCGAGAATGGTTCTTAATTGTTTCCCTGATAAATTCCTACATTCCTGATCTAATTTCCTGTGAATTCCCTAATGCCTGACGCTTTTCTTTCATTGATTTACATTGTTTTTAAGATTGCTTCTATTTACTTTTGCATTCAAAAACAACAAACAACCATCTTTTGTCTTCTAGCTTAATCTTAAACTAAGAATCCTAGTGTGTATCTTGGTCCTTGTGGATTCGATCCCTGAAATACTACTGTAATTTGCTGTGCACTTGCAGTGTAGCTTAAGGGTTAAAACCTGAGATATCAAGTTTTTGGCGTCGTTTTCGAGGACCAAATATCATCTTAGATTCTTTATCTAAGATTTAGTCTAGAATTTTTCTTTTTACTTAGTACTTACGTGTTCTTTTCTGGCCTACTTTGGTGTTTTAGGTGTATGACAAGAAGAGGAAAACAGTCTGAACCTTTAATCTTCTTTGACAACTAAGAACTAGCAAGACTCGAACACGAGAGCCGAAAAGCAAAGAAACGAGCTGAGATGGATGATCAAAATCTTCAACTGGGTCAACAAGCTGTAGGAGGAGAATAGTTTCCTCAAGATCCTTCTCATCTGGAGCAGCAGCGCTTGGGCCAACAGGGTTTAGTACCGCGATTGATGTCGCAGGACGGCCAGAATGTACCTCAAGATGCACAGCACAATTAGAATTTTCCACTGGCGCCGCAGGGCCTGCAGCAGCAGGCTAGGAGACCTACTATCAGAGACTTTGATTCACCAGAGGCATTCTTCGTGAATAGAAGTCCCATCCGGCTAGCGCCTATTGAGAGTCAAGAATATAAGATCAAGGTTCATGTGATCCAGTTAGTAAAGCAGAATCAGTTCCATGGCCTTGCAGTTGAGCATCCAATGGAGCATCTGGAGATGATTGAAGAAATTGCTAGCACCACTCACTCTAATGGTGTTCCGCCAGATTATTTGAAGTGCAAGTTGTTCATCTTCTCTCTGGCTGATAAAGCCCAAAGATGGTACAAATCACTTCCCCCTGGATCTCTTACCTCCTGGGACGAAGTCAAGGGAGCATTCCTTGCTCACTTCTACACTAAGTCTAGATCTAACCAGCTGCGGAACAAGATCTCAGGATTTTAGCAGGGAGCCACTGAATCGTCCTTTGAAGCTCGGGAACGGTTCAAGGAATACATCAGAGACTACCCCCACCATGGTTTCTTCAGAGAGTGTCTACTGAATACCTTCTACATAGGTATAAATGAGAGGTACCAACTCTCTCTCTCTCGACACAACCAACAATGGAGATTTCATGACCAAGTCTATGGATGATGCCTACCGATTGATTGAGAACCTGACATCCAGTAACAACAATCACTGTCCTGACTATGTCAGGAGATCAAAATGGGCAACTTCTGAAAGTGCCCAAATATCTGAGCTGAAATCGATGATGGCTCAGCTGCTGAATAGCCAACAAAACCAGCAGAGGCATGTGAGTTTTTGCGAGGATGTCACAGACATTAATGCAGTTATATGCGCAGTAGGAGATGCTGAGAATGCTGAAGAGGTAAATTAGATGGGGTATCAGAACAACAAGGGGTTCAATCAGAACTATAGAAATCATCCTGGTTTCAACTACAGAAGCAACATTGGTGTTAAAATCCTCAAGACTGCAACTACCCTCCTCCTGCATTCTAAGGGAAAACCTTCATGCAAAACTCGGGTTCAGGAAATGTTTTTTGGAAAAAGCGTCGTGCAAAATCCGGACAGCAGTGGTTTTCAGCAGGGATCTGCAGGAAAACAGTTCGTACAACACTTGGGTTCAGGTTTTCAGGGTAAAATATCCGTGCAAAATTCAGGCGTGATGAATTTTCCACCGGGGTTTCAACAAGAGCATGCCCCTCAGGAAAATAAACTCGAAGCAATGATGCAACAAATTTTGGAGGGACAGAAGGTCAGCAATGCGAAAGTGGATGGCATGTACAACGAACTTAATAACAAGTTTGAATCTCTCTTTGCACATATGAAGAAGATGGACATCTAGTTAGCTTAGACTGCTAAAGTAGTCAAGAGAGTCTCGGGGACTCTACCAGGAAAAGCTGAGCAAAATCCGAGAAATCAGGTATATATCCAAGCCATTACACTCCGTATGGCAAGGAACTCACTCCAGTGCTTCAGAAGGACAAGGAAAAGGAGGAGACTATCATTCTGGAAGAAGACCCTGAAGAAAACACTGAGAATGCTGAAATTTCAGGAGAATCCACGGAAGCTACAGGTGGATCGATTGATCCACCTAAAGGATCGACCGATCACCTTGTTGAAAAAAAATCTGTAGCTTCTTCATCACCTCCACGTGTCTACACCCCTAAGGCCCCGTACCCTATTCCTGCAAAGAAGACACAAAAAGAATTAGAAGATGCAAAGTCCAAGGAGCTTGTAAGTGAGCTTACCGTAAGACGCCCATTCATTGATGCATGTCAGATGGTTCCTTCTTTGAAAAGACACATGAAGAATATGCTCAGTAACAAGACCAGCCTTGAAGAGGGGTGATGATGGTTACCGAAGAATGTAGTGTTGTACTATAGAACATGATGCCTAAGAAACACGAAGATCCAGGGCCACTTGTTTTGTTTGTGAAGATTGGAGACCTCACTTTTGAGCTATCTCTCTGCGATTTAGGGTCCAACATTAGTCTGATGCCTTTCTTTGTGGCTAAGAAGATGGGGATGACGAGATTTAAGGTGACCAGGATGTCTCTTGTGCTAGCAGATCGCTCAGTACGCATTCCTATGGGTGTCTTAGAGGATCTCCCTGTTCAAATTGGTTGTCGTTATATACCTGCAGACTTTGTGGTACTCGAGCTTGATGAGGAACCAAGGTATCCCATCATCCTTGGTAGAGCCTTCTTGGCTACTGCAGGTGCCATCATTGGTGTTCGGAATGGTAAGATTGATCTCTGTCTAGGAGACTTACTCATGAAATTTGAAAGGGAAAACATGTTGAAGAGGCCTTCAATGGATGGCCATGTTTTTTGGGTTGATTACATCTCTGAGGTTGCAGATGATACAGCTGAGGAAGTTCTCTCTGATGATCCTGTTGAGATTGCTCTGGTGCAAGAGGAAGGAGAACTTGGTTATCTAAACGAAGACACATCGAAGTACTCAAGGATTATAGATGCTAGTGTGAGCATGGGAAAGCTGGTAACATATGCAAAGCTTGGGGGAAAACGCATAGAAGCCACACTTGGATACAATTCCTGCGCCACTTTTAGACCCTTGGAGCGAGCTGAAAGCTCCAAAAGTCGAGCTCAAACCACTTTCTGCAGGGCTAAAGTACGCATTTCTAGGTTCTAAATCTACTTACCTTGTGAGTATCAATGCTGAATTGAGTACTGCTAGATTGGCATGCTAGTTAGGGAGCTTAGGAAGTATAGAAAAGCTCTAGGTTACATTCTAGATGATATCACAGGGATTTCTCCAGATTTGTGCATGCATAGGATCCACCCACAGGATGAGTCTAAGAGTTCCATAGAACATCAGAGGAGACAAAACTCAAATCTGAAAGATGTTGTCAAGAAAGAGATTATGAAGATTTTAAATGCTAGAATCATATATCCTATTTCTGACAGCACTTGGGTTAGTCCAGTGCATGTAGTCCCTAAGAAGGATGGGGTAACAATGGTTAAGAATGAGAAAAATGAGTTGATTCAACCTAGGACTTTTACAGGACATAGGATGTGCATAAATTACAAAAAGTTGAATGCTGCAACTAGGAAAGATCATTTCCCTTTACCTTTCATTGATCAGATGTTTGAGAGATTCGTTAACCATCCTTACTACTGCTTTTTAGATGGTTATTCAGGTTTCTTTCAGATTCCTATTCACCCGGATGACCATGAGAAAACGACATTCACATGTCCTTATGGCACTTTTGCTTATCGCAGAATGCCATTCGGTTTGTCCAATGCCCCAACAACTTTCCAGAGATGCATGATGTCTATTTTTACTGACTTGATTGAGGACATAATGGAAGTGTTCATAGATGATTTTTCTGTCTATGGCTCTTCTTTCTCTATGTGTCTTTCTAATTTGTACAGGGTTCTACAGCGCTGCGAAGACAAGCATCTGGTTCTAAACAGGAAGAAGTGTCATTTTATGGTTAGAGATGAGATTGTTCTTGGCCATCGAATTTCAGAGAAGGGGATTGAAGTTAACAAGACAAAAATCAAGGTCATGACCATGCTAAAGCCTCCTGATTTAGTGAAAGGGATTAGGAGTTTTCTGGGACATGCAGGGTTCTACAGGAGATTCATCAAGGACTTCTCAAAGATTGCTAGACCTTTAACAAAACTCTTGGGTAAAGATGTGAAGTTCCACTTTGATGATGATTGCATGTTTGCGTTTCTAGCAATCAAAGGTGCCTTGGTGAGTGCACCTATTGTTCAGCCTCTTGACTGAGAATTCCTTTTCGAGGTGATGTGTGATGCCAGTGATTACGTAGTAGGAGCAGTCCTGGGACAGCGCAAAGACAAGAAGCTGCATGTGATCTATTATGCTAACAGGACTCTGAATGATGCTCAGTGAAATTATGCCACTAGTGAGAAGGATCTTCTTGCTGTTGTCTTTGCTTTTGAGAAGTTCAGATCTTATATAATTGGTTCTAAAGTGATTGTTCATACAGATCATGCAGCATTGAAGTATATGTTGACGAAGAAGGATGCCAAGCCTCGCTTACTGAGATGGATTCTGTTACTGCAAGAATTTGACATTGAGATCAACGACAACAAGGGTGCAGATAAAGCAGTTGCAGATCATTTGTCTAGACTGCGTGTAGAAGAAAATGTCCTACTGAACGACAACTTTCCTGAGGGGCAAGTCTATGCTGTAGATGTCAGACAAGCTCCGAGACAGCAGTAGTTGGCGTAGAGCCCCACGCAGGGGCGCAGGAGTGCAGGAGTGAGCCGCGACCATGGTTTCGCGAGATCGCGAATTATCTTGCTGCAGATGTTGAGCCTCTTAACTTTTTCAGATACGCAAAGAAGAAGTTTCTCAGAGACATCAGACACTACTTCTGGGATGAGCCTTACGTGTGCAAACATTGTGCTTATGGGATTTTCAGAAGATGCGTTACTGAGGAGGAGATTCCAGGTATTCTTTTTCATTGCCATGGATCAGACTACGCCGGTCACTTTGCGACCTTCAAGATAGTTTCTAAAGTTCTTCAAGCAGGTTTCTGGTGGCCTACAATTTTCAAAGACGCTCAGGCCTTTGTCTCTAAGTGTGATTCCTATCAGAGACAAGGAAATATCAACAAGAGGAACGAGATGCCTCAGAACTTCATTCTCGAAGTTGAGATTTTTGATGTTTGGGGAAATGACT
Source organism: Anastatica hierochuntica (assembly GCA_900406275.1). Classification (NCBI taxonomy): domain Eukaryota; kingdom Viridiplantae; phylum Streptophyta; class Magnoliopsida; order Brassicales; family Brassicaceae; genus Anastatica; species Anastatica hierochuntica. The sequence goes on along the minus strand of OVAN01000810.1, from coordinate 5,381 downwards.
TCATGGGTCATTTCCCATCTTTTCACAATAATCAGTACATCCTGGGAGTGATCGATCAATCAACATGGGGGTGATTGATCGATCTGGGCCGAGATTAAGCGATCGATCGATCTCCCAGGGTGATCGATCGATCACTGGTTCAGACGTACCAAGGTAGGTTTTTGGTTAATTTCGGTTTATTTCTCTTAAAACCAAACCGAAAACACATAAAAAACCCTTCCCCACGTTTTTAAAGATCAAAAACCACAAAAACATCCAACTTTCATCTTCTTCTTCCTCCTTCTTCCTAAAAACTACTAAACCCCATAACTTCTTCAATTCTCAACCAAATTTAGTGTTCTAATAGTCAAAATCTATCTACTCTTTGGGTTCTATCCATCCGTACCATCGGTTTTAGCTATTACTCAGGTATGCTCTCGAAAAACTCAATTTTCAGTCCGAGTTTCATGAGAAAATCCGGGTTTCGAAGATATTGTTGATTCATGGTGTTTCCTTATTTAGAATATGTCGACTATGGTCTATTATGCATGAATCTATGATTAATTCTTTGGGTTTGCCTTTGGTTTTAGAGATTTTGAGAATTTTAGGGATTGAAAATTTTAGAAATTGGGGCTTTTTGCAAAACTCGATAATGATGTGTTCTTGCTAGCTAGGAGATGAATTTGATAATATTGAAGCATGAACGAATCAATTGTGTGATGAGTTTCTTTGCAAATTGTGAAGAATTGTTGAAAAATTCGATTTTCGGTGACTTTTTGGTGATAAAGATTGTTTTGATGTTTAGTTTGAAACTCCAATTGCTTGGAATTTTACTTTGATTCTAGTTTAATGCTGGAATAATGATGGCTCATATTGTTTAATGCATTGGCATCATTGAAATTGGTTTTAGAAAAACAAAGTGACATATTTCGGTAAAATACTAACTTCGATGTTGAATGATGCTTTTGCAGGATGACACGAACAAACCCTACTCGTAGAGCACGCCCTAGGTGGTCGACATATGCTATACTGCCACAATAACAACCTCCTCCACCACCATATTCCTCTCGTGCTCTGGTTATTCGATCCCCAGACGCTCCTCCACCTCCTCCTGCGAATGCGAGACAATGGGGGAATGCAGACAGACTAAAGTTGGTACAACTAAAGAAGGCGTCTATGCCTTCAATCAAGCAAAGCTGCTATGAGACATTGGGGAAGCTTGTACTCCTTCCGGACATGGGTCCACTGTTCGCGAACATGGGTTTAGGCGATCTCTGGTGCCTTAGCGAGCCCACTTATCCTCACTTGTCTCGCAAGTTTCTTACCTCGGTGGCGGTTACTTATGCTGATGCAGTGGAGCAAGCCGCGAGCACTGGAGTCCTTTCTTTCATTGTGGAGCACAAATTCTACAGCTTGTCTATCCCGGAGCTCTGTGCCTTGTTCGATTTTAGCAATGGGGAGCGGACAACTCTATTTTGGTATGAGGACTTCTTTGCCTTTTGGGAGATCATTGGCTCAGGGCGCTTTGTTGCGCGCCACTCGAAGGAGTCACGGATTCATAGTTCGGTTTTGAGGTATGCGTGTAGACTGCTGGGACCTCATATGTTTGGTGCTACTGTTGCTGTAGGAGTGTCGCAGTGGGAGCTCATTCTGATGTTCTTTGGAGTGAGGCATCTTTAGCCTAAAGATATTGGAGCCCACTACCTCGCCGTTTCTGAATTCAACATGGGGTCCATTTTGGCATACCACCTAGCAGATTACAAGAACAACCGATTTGATGGCAGGGCGAATTTGATTTGCGGGTTTGGTGTTGTGATAGCTCGCATTATGGAACACTGTGGTATCGATCTTGTATCTCAAGATAGGGAGATTGACCGATCGGGTCGGGATGTCCAGCGACTTGATCTCCACACTTTGGTCAACAAGGAGTTAATTTGCGGATCGATTCGTTTTATACCCGCAGAGTGACCATATGTTTACCGGTTTCAGAACCGGAGGAAGCAATACATACATGTCCAGCTTCTGCAACCAGCTTTGACAGCGCTTCTGAGTTTGGAAGTTGTAGAGTTTCTTCCTTTGGACCATTTGTGTGCTCCACCTGAGTTTTTCCACCCGCGGCTTGATTCCCAAGGTGATGATGATCCGCCACCTAGCCCTGTTCCACCACCTACTGAGCCGTCGCAACATGCTGGTGCTGCTGGCTTTGGCTCTGGCTCTTTTCCTAGAGTTCCTCCATTCTTCTCACAGGCTGTTGGGCCTTTTGAGGGACTCTCATACCCTTACGATCCGACTGCTTTCCTCTTACCATCACCGCCACAACCTGTAGATGCATTTCAGGCTTATCAGATTGAGGCAGCGCAGACCAACAATGCGCTCCACAGGCGGATTTGGCAGGGTATTACTAAGTTAGCTTCTTACTTTTCGTGTTCCGCTGCAGCTAGAGACGTTCATGAGAACTCTGCTGAGAGTTCTACCTCCATTGGGAGACGCAAGCGCAGAGGGAAGAGAGCACGAGGTGCTGATGCTGCTGGATCTTCTGGAGTAGGACACAAAGCCACTCCACCAGGACGGTGTGAAGTAAGTATGGGGAGTGTTTCTGCTATCGATTTTTTTTCTTTTGGTGTGTTCTAACTTTTGAGTCTTTTTGTTTGTTTTATTGAGTCAAAAACCTTGGAGGAGATTAAGACGGAAATCGATGATCAATGTTGAATTATTGCTTTGTTTTCTTTTATGATTTCTGAAATGACCATTTTGTTGCAGAGGACGTTAGTACAATCAAGCCAGTGAACCCTTTGGCTGAACTCCTTACGTGAACGTCTCACTAGTAGATTCAATTAGATCTGACGTTAACTCTATTTATTTGGATTATTAAATTGAACTTAATTTTTCTCATCAGTGTCTTGTCAGGGATTGAACCACCATTCATTCAGAAATTTCACCCTTTTTACCACTCTTTCTTCCTGAATGGCCAGACTCATCTTCAGTTTGGTACCACGCCCTGACCTTTGCTCCTTTCTAACTCCATCATTTTCTTACTTTTCATCTTTGTGCACACATGTGCAAAAACAATGGAGAGAATATGATTGACACAATACCCTGCTGCTTAGGATTTGGTTAGTCGAATGATAGGTGGTTAGACATTTCTTTGTCTTATGGGTTTTGCATGGGTTTAAAAGAAAATATGCGTTGGTAGAATAGCGTGGTGGTTTTTTAATGATTCCTTGGTTGTTTTTAAAACTATATTGAGGTTTGTACTGAGAGAATTGGCCCTGTCCTGAATGTGCACGAAAAAAAAGAAAACAAAAAACGAAATTTGCACGAAAATCGGGGTCAAAAATTATTTATAGTCTCAGTAGTTCTCTTTTTCCAGGAATTCAATCAGAGTTGACAAATTGGTGGTTTTGGGGTCTATATCAGTATGCTTAGGTAGTAGAGGAACTGTGGTTATCAATAGATTCATCTCTCTTGCGATTTTGCATAATGTCATGCATTTGTTTATAAAGCCTTAAACACCTAAACTCCACCGCTAAGATCATCCCTCCTTATACCGAGCCCTTTCCTGACATTGATATTTTATGATAAGCTCATGCCATGTTTAATGAATGTTAGAGAGTTAACTGATGGGACATTGAGTTTGCAGGTCTGGAATTTAGAGTATGGATAGGCTTGGGAAGTTATTGTGCGGAACTAGGGGAGAACGTCTAATGTTTCTGTTTACTTACGTGATCGGATGAAATGTTTTTGCAAGGCAAAGTTCGCTTAGATTTCTAGAGTGTCCGCGTTTTCAAACCTTTTCGCCAACTTGGATTTTGTTAGTCTTTACTTGAGGACAAGCAAAGGTTCAAGTTTGGGGAAATTGATATATTCGTTTTTTTACTAACATCTTTAGTGGTTTTCTAACTTTTTTAGGCTTTTCGGACTCTTTTCTCTTCTGTTTCAGGTGTTTTAGGTGTTGGGACACGTTCAAAGGAAATATAATGAGTCTGGAGGGTTTCAGAAGGCTTTTGATGAAGAAACGAATAATTTGGAGCTGAGGAAGCAGTGATTGATCGATTACTTCATGTGGATTGATCGATCCACCCCGGTTAAATAAGTGATCGATCTATCCACCATGGTGATCGATCGATCACTCTCCTGACAATAAAATAATTAGTTTTTCCTTTTCTGATTTCTAATTTCGAGGGGAATCCTTAAGTGCAGTGGAACGTTACTTCGTTCAACCCTCCTTATAGCGCCAAATGATGCATCTCGAAGTCCAAATCAAAATTTAAGGTTTTTGTTATGAGAATTGTGTAACAAATAAAAGAAGAAAGTTTGTTTTTATTGATTTTCTTTGAAAAACTACAAGGAAATTCCCAATGATGACAAGGTAGTTTTTTGTCTTTAGTTTTTAGCCACTCTTCTTTGCTTTACACCTTTCTTTTATAAACTCCACCTTTAAATCGTAACGGACATCGGATTTCATCCGGCGAATCTGCCATCATCAATGTGTCGTTTATTTCTCCTTTAATGCCATTGACTCAACAATTGTGGGCTCATGGGCCTTCTCTCTTTTCCAAGCCCATGACTTTCTTCTTCTTCGGCCTTGTTGGGGTCAAAAACAGTTACGACGAAATCGATGCCAAAAAGAGTAACGGAAACATCATCTCTCTTTCAAAAATAAAAATCGTGAAAGGATTATCAATTCTGAGGCTCTTGCCGTTTAGTCAATCCCCTCTCGACCAAATGTCGAAGATCCGCGTCTAGCAATCCATAAGCGAACGCTTCGCAAAGTCCAGTAACTCGCGGGAAACTAAACACGAGAATAAGGAAATCAACATCCAAGACCTCCGAGAGATCTCGGTGAACGAGATCTGGAACGATAAGAAGTCACTGTAAACGATGGATAACTGCATCGCTTCGAAAATACGAGCGACACGAACTAGGGCGATAGACCCACGGTCTAGGTGCCCAATGGGCACCCGGACCACGCTTTCCCGAAAGTCTTCTCCTTCGAATCCCGGTCCAAGAGTTTCTTGTTTCGTCTCGATCGGAATCTCCGTTGAAATTTCCCGGCAATAATCGTAAAGGCTCGTACTTTCCGTAAAAACTTTGTATCAAGGGTATCAAACGATAACGGTTAACTCGAACACCAACATTATCTTAACCATACGATCGGTCTTATCATTTCATAAAACCGTCACCGCGTAGTCGTACGAAGAACGACTTCTCCGAAAGAAATCGTAAAAATCACTTTGTCGCTAAACGGCCCACGAAGACCCAAAACGCGATAAAAGTCCACTTACGATTTCAGAACGAGAACGGGCCCAATTGCATCAACGATCTACCCGAGTTTTGCGAAAGATAAAAGTAAAACACGATAAAGTCAAAGTCTGAAGATAAATATGGAAAATTCGTGGAGA